>CANTUT010001604.1:2500-190000 GCA_947687605.1 Reutealis trisperma | reverse complement strand
GGATCTAGATGGTTTAGGTGCAGTGGTCATAAAGGCAGCATGAGTGGAAGTTGTAATGGTTGGAGAGGTAGATGGATGGTAGCAGAAGAAGACGAAGCAAAAAAAGAAGGGATGGAGGTGGTGACAGTTGACAACATAAATGTGGTGGCAGGAGGAATAGGAGTATGGATAGATGGAGTAGAATTGGAAAGTGAAGAAGTAGAGGTATTTGGAAGTGGTGCTAGTGGGAACACGTGGTCGAGTCTGATAAGGATTTATAAGATCACTCGTCTTAATTAACATCGTCCTCCTGGAATGGTTTTTCAGATGAAGTCTTAATTTTGCTTTAGTCCTTAATATCTACAATTGTCCTAGCTTTAACCTTGCATACTGCCTATCAATCAACTTTATCTCTCTATAGACTTAGATAAGGAACATAATACACTTGATAGGCTTGCATAGCCAAAATAAATGGCTTGTATTTATTGAATTGCCACCTGTGGTTGACTTCAACAAGATTATACTTCTTGTGAACTTTTATTCCCACATTTAACGTTGGGTCAAACCATTTACACTTAAATAAAATAATCATCTAAATCGAAAGTGTAAGGTCTTCTAATTACATAATCTTGATTAATTGACCATAATACTCAAATGCTTTTTCACTGTAGTCAAAACCTTTTGTACAGACCCTGCTATTAAATGATGACCTTCTTGAACTCCATTTTTCAGTATGAAGCTTGTACCTATTGATGAAGTAAATGGGATAAGTCGTCAAATACCATAATAGACCCTTAGTAAGGTCAATAATGAATTGATTTATGATTCCATTTGTAAGATCATGAGCCTATGCAAAAAATAATTATATCAACATGACATGACTTGGAAAAAAAACTCTACTATAAAAGTGACATTATCTATACATATGAATTAAGCCATATACCAAATTCAGTCTCTAATTTTGTGTCTATATCCTCTTTTGATATATTCGGGATAGTTTGCATTAGCATTTCAATGTATAAGCTTCAAAATATGGGGAATGAATTAATTAATATTAGTCAAAAATTTAATTTCAACTTATCATCATTGTTTTTTGGAAAACTTACTCGACAAATTTTGCAACTTCAGAGCAATTCAAAAGAATATAAGGCTGAACTGCCATATATCTTCATCAGTCATTAAGCTTGTTACAAGTCAACTGAATGGTCTACTTGGATGAGTAAATATTGATAAATCCTGGGGATATCTAGATCTTCAGGCATTTCATCATCATCATTTCTAGAAACTCTCCTATGTTTTATATAAACATAGGGTTTGAAATAGTAAAAGTAAAATGATGAGGCTTCTTCAACTAAATATGTGTTGCAATAGAGCCCTCAACCTTGGCCTTGTTCTTGACATTATGTTTCAACTGTCTATTAAATCTATCACAAAATAATATTAAGATATATAATGAATATGACTTTACATGATTTTTTTGAAGTGATTGTAAATAAGAAAGGACACAAAAAAGTTACTGCTCAAATGGATACATCCACTAGTACTAAACTAGGCCTGCTATCCAAGCTTTGTACGCCAGATATATTAGTAGATGCTCTATGGAGTTGAAGAAACTTGGGGGAAAAATGCATTCCAATTTACACAATATCAATAGAATGTCAATTTCAAGCCTTGCCATGCCTTCCTCCCTAAGAATTATCAAAGTGAGTTCTTTAAAAAATAAACTCAACTCCATTAGTGGTTGCCAAACTTCCTTTGGCAAAAGTTCATAGAAAACAATAGGAAGTAGTGTTGCATAAAACTATCATTCCAAACAACCTTAGTTTCCACATATCAACATATTGGTTCATATTGGATACATACTCATTTGAAAATTTTAAATCTTTTAGCCATTCATACAAGATTTGTTTACCTGACTTATCTAGCTCTTATCTTACCTTTGGATATTTTCCAGATCTTTCATCCATCTATAATTCTAGATGGCTATAGGATTTGTTTAAGTTCTTGTCTAGCTTTGTCAATATCTTTGGTTTTTCCTTGGATGTCCATTATTGTGTTGAAAATATTTTCAAACACATTCTTTTCAATATGTATTACATCCAAATTATGTCTGATCAAATTGGTGCACTAATATGGCAAGTCCTAAAATATATTGCATTTCTTTCACCCATATCTGCTTTGCCTTGCAATCTTAGTATTCACATCATCTGCCCCTACCTTGATGACCTTTATCAATTTCAAACTAATTATTTCCTCTAAGAGTTTTATACTCGATCATATAGGTGGAGCCAATTCACTAACTGCTCAATTATTAACAAAAAGAGTTATATTCCTTCTAAAAGAATGATCAGGTGGTATGGACTTTCGGTGACAATCAAATCATGATTGGTTACCCCTTTTAGGAAGAATGAAGGCATCTGTTTCTTCTTTGCAATATGGACATGCAAGTATGCCCTAAGTACTTCATCTAGACAACATACTTAATGTAGAAAAATTGCTCACAATCCACATTAGAGCAGCTTGCATTTGAAAATTCTACTTTGTCGACACATTATATGTCTTCATCCCTATTTCCCACAGTCACATCAATTCACTAATTAAAGACCACAAAAATACATCTAACTTTTGTTTTGGATTATTTGGTCTAGAGACTATTATAGAAAGGAACATGTATTCCTTCTTTGTATACATCCATAGAGGTAGATTATATAGTATGAGTATTATTGGCTAAGATGAGTACTAATGTCCAGATTGACCAAAAGGCTAAAAGTCATCAATATATAACCCCAAATGAACATTTCTGATTTCAGAAGCAAAATCTAGATTAACCCTATTGAAATGCTTCCATACTTCAGAATATGAATAATATTGCATCACACCATCTTCCTTCTGATGCTCAGCATGCCATCTTATATGCTTTGTAGTTGCTTTAGAAGCATACAATCTTTGCAGCCTCGGAGTCAAAGAAAAGTAAAACATTATCTTAAGTGGAATATCTTTTCTTAACGTATTAGCACCTCGATGCCTGGACCTATATCTAGGACAATCATAGAACTTGCATGCAATTAGATCACTGTCTTTTCCCTAGAAAAGCATGCAATTATTTTTGGAACATTGAATTTTCTCCACTGGAAATCCCAAGCCTTGGATCAACTTTTTGGTGTTGTAAAAATTACCTACCATTGTATTATCATCCTGCAACAACTCATTGTACCACTACAATATTTTGTCATAACTCTGCTTAGATAAATGGTATTCCAATTTGATATTCAGAAGCCGTGCAATGGTAGATAACTTTAACTGTTTCTCACATCTAGGCCATAATTCTTTATTAGCTGTATCTAACATATCATACAGTTTTTGAATGTTCAGATTTGGTGCTTTCTCCATTCAATCCTAATCAAAACGTGACCCAGTGGAATCCATTAATATTGTATGATATTCATTTGGAGGAATAACTTTCACATCTGTAGTCCTATATTCATCTGCACCTGAAGTTTCAGACCCACTAACTTCATTGTGCATATACCATTTGTCATACCCCGGAAGAAAACCCCATTTTGCAATATGTAGCATGACAGTATTTAGCTCACAAAAATGAGCATTTTGATTTCCTTTAGCAGATTGAACTGGTGCTCAGGCGAGGCCTCATAGCTAGCGACTCCACTGGGGAGTGACTTTCTTTTAATAAAAGTGATACAAACCCCAAACAACCTGCTTTGAGACCCAATATCTTTACACTTGGAAGCGACTCCCTCGGAAAGCCAAATCAAGTTTGCAAGGAAAAACCTCAACTTAATGACGAACATATGTCAAGGAACCTTGGTATGTTATGAATAAAACAAAGTGATTAACTTTGAAAGTTCGGATTGTTAGTTTAAGCAAGAATCAAAATTGAGAATTTTCTCACAAAGCACAAGGTTGTATTTTCGAATTATCAAAAAAGTCTTCCTATTCTTGGCTTAGCTAAGTATTTATATCATTTTAGCTAGGTTACAAACCCTAAAATTCTTACTAACAAAATTTGGGCTTAGGCTTAATTTTAAACAAACTAAAAAGCCCAAAAACTAATTAAAATACTTAAAATAGGAAAAGGATAGATATGGGCTTAATTAACAAAATCAGCCCAATGGTAATATAAGAATAAAGTAAAATAATTAAATTTAAAAATAGAAAGCATAGGCAGCCCATTCCATTGTGTGCAGGTCGCCTGATGCCTCAGCCTAGCTCTCTCAACGCCACAGCTCAGGTCGCCTGACACCTCAACCCAGCTCGCCCAACACCGTAGCCCATCTCGCTCGACGCCTCAGCCCAATTTGAGTGAAGAATGACAGCCTTGTAAATACTTAAATAGATTAGGCCCAAGCCAATAAGAATGTAATTTGGCCTCTTCATCTTGACATTGGGCTTAACTATATTGATTAAGCCCTTGAAGCTTTCTTAAATACAATTGAATCCATATGCAAAGCTCATGATCCAAATATCCTTGGCTGGCTCATAGGAAACTTTACGCAACCTTATTTTCTTCTTGAATGATCCATCAATCATACACAATTTTTTTGCATTACATGCCTTTGTAAGCTATCTTGATAGAAATGACAATCTTGAAGAATCTTTTTGAAGTCTTTATCATGTATGTATTTGTAAGCTTCTTGCAAGGCATATGGATTCTCATCAAAAAGGAAAAATAAGTGGACTACTAATTGGTTTAAAAAGAGTTTGGCCTTTTAATATGATTGTGACTTTGCACGCATCACTTGCATAGGCTCTTTGCCACCCAACCTAGTTTTAGGAAAATAATGGATAATGAATAGCATCGAGTGGGTAACCCTCCTTGGGTCTATTCACCGATAGTGAAATCATCCATCCTACGACGAATCCTTTGATCCTTTCAAAGGTGTAACAAGTATGCAAGTATTGTTGGACCTACGCGAGGCTCCTTGACTCACATGTGATTAGGTATATTGTTGCTCTAGTATGATTGTCATAGCCCGACTTGGGAAGCTATGACGATCCTAGGACATAGGAAGACATAAGGTCACCCACACCCGTAGAATCCTTAACTTATGTAAAATTACTTATCAAATACCTTTGTCTTATTCAATTAAGTAGCAACTTATAAAATTTGCAGAATAGGCCCATAAACTTCTTACATCTTAAAAACAATTCTTATAAACTAAAGTTAAAGGAATTTGAAAATAACCTAACGAAACAAAAACTTAAATAGTTCTAAACTTATAGCCATAAAACATCAATTCCCTGCCTATTTTTAAGTACTTCGCTTATTACCCTCAGAGCACTAAACTGAAGTTCATTATGCATATGGATGAAGAGAACTCTACTATCTTCTAGGCAAAGCAACCACTCAAGTGAAGGAACAAGCTTGAGTTTAGTTACCCTAATCAATCTTGCCATCCTGAAATATATAAACATAGAAAAGGGTGAGTGGAAGACTTAGTGATAGTAGATGCACACATAGGGTAGGTAAGACAATAAACATAGGCTTAATAACATAGCTTGATTGTAATAATGAGAAATAAACAATAGGGTAGCAGAAACAACTTATAACTTATATTAATTTAGGAGTAGGGGCTATTGCCTTCTCTACTCAACTTATAGCATAAGACTGATCAGGTCCTATGGCTAGTAATATTGGACCCCTACTAGCCAAGGTCTGGATACTTTGCCCTATCCATGGGTATACCTTGTGCACAAGTCCAATGTTTACCCCATATTGAGAAGAGGTGTTTCTGCAGGCTTGGAAAATAAACAATAACATATACATAGCAAGAGTTTAGCTTATATTAGGACTCTTATGAAAGAGTCCTACTTATTTAAGGTTCACAACGTCATTATATGTCATAATATAGCTTAATATGAGTTTTGGGTTCAAATAATCAACTTAACAAAGAGTCATACTTAAGGTGGGACTCTTGAGCAAACATAGCTTATGAAATCAAAATCAATCAATGGGCATGGAATTATGAAGGAAATCATTCAATCTCAAAGAAATTGTTTCATATTTACAAAGAAATAAGAGTGTGCATTACAACTCACCTCAGACTCCTGTGCTCATAATTAACCAAGCTAAGTGGACCGCAGGGCTTGAACCTCTTTAACCTCTACAACATAAATCCAATAGTTCTTATTTAATTCATATATTCAATAACTTATCATGTTTATGCATATTCTTGCTTAACTTAAGTGGTTGACTTGAACTAGGACTCCTAGTCCCACTATGAATCTTTGGTCAAACAACGTCAACCTTTAATATTTTTCCTTATTTTGACTTTTCATCTTGATGATTAATATTTTAATATTATTTTAATATGTTTATAATACGTTTTAATTAATCTAAGGTCATGGTCAAATTTTTGACTTTGACTTCTTAAGGTCAACCCTATACTAAAGGTACCCTCTAATGGAAGTATTAATAATTGACTTATTCATACTAATTGATTTCATAAATTAAGGATGGCAATGGGGTCGAGAATTCCCATTCCCCACGGGAATTTGCCCCGTATGGGGCGGAGATTCCCAATTTCTCTCCCCATGGGGATGGGGGTGGGGAAAATTCTTTCCCCATTAGTGGGGACGGGGTGGGGATGGGGAGTGTATTCCCCACCCGGTGGGGATCCTCATCCCCGTCCCCGTGGGGACCCGATAATATGATTACATAATTACCCCTAATATAATTAGTAATAACTTATATAATTACCCCATAATATAATTAGTAATTATTAGAAGAATTTATTTAAGTATTCTCATATTTATGTATGCTGAATTTTTAATATTTTACTAAAAAAATTGCAGAACATTTTTAATATATTAAGAATATTTACATTTTAATTTTATTTGGTTGATGTTTTGTGGGATTGAATCTATTAATATTTTTTAAATATATTTATTTTTTGTTAATATTTATGAATTATATATATATATATATATATATATATATATATATATATATATATATATATATATATATATATATATATATATATATATATATATATATATATATATATATATGTATATATATATATATATATATTTAATAAGACAAAATGTAAATGGTAACGGAAATCCCCGTGGAGATGGGGATCCCCATAGGAATGGGGAAATTATCCCCATATACGAGATGGATACGGGAACGAGGCTTCCTCGCTAAGGTAGGGATGGGGATGGGGGATGGTTCCCTTGCCCCCCTGGCCCTATTGCCATCCTTATCATAAATTCTTAATTAATTTATTTAATTTTATAATTATATCCTTAATTTGATATTTATATTTAATTTAATTAGAAACCCAATTCTTAGGTATAGAATTTACCCCTCAAAAGATTTCAACTCGCCCGTTCTTCAATTGCTCGTGTTCTTATTATCAATTTCCAATTTTACTATTTAATTATTTAATTAATTTATTTAATTACATAATTTTAATTAAAACTAAGCTTAATTAATTTTAATTGGAAAGTCCCTAATTTTAAATCTTTCATGAAGGTTTCAAGAACATTTTTGAAATTCCATTTTGGATTTCACAATGATTCAAACTCGGATTTTATTTGCAACAATTTCTATGTTCTATTGGCTCTAAACCCAACCAAATTCTACTTAAAAAATAATTATAGAACTTGGAAATTAATTTCCCCTTTTAGCCGAATGGTTCATGCATAAAATTTTTTTTTTTCAATTAATCATGTTCTTTACTAGCAATCATACTTTTGTTTGCAATTAACTTCCTTTTACATTCCTAGGCATAATTCTTTTCTTAATTCAACAAATACACATCCCATTCTACAAATTAAACCAATCCAACACCACATTGCCATGATTTATATACATATTTAATTACTGTAAAAAAATAAAATAAAAATTGAATTGAGAAAATAATTCTTCTCACCTTAATTCATAAAGATAATCCAATCCCCTTCTATTAGCCTTAGCCAAACCTTCCAAGATTGAACAACAACAATTTTAATTTTTTTTTTAAAAGTTACTATAATAATCAACCCATAAAAATTGAAAAGATTTAGCGTAGAGGAATTCTTACCTTGCGAAAATTGTTGATTCCTTATTGTTAAGTTTTATAATTTCTGATGAAAAAGAGAGAAGAGGATTTTGTTTTTTTTTTCTTTGAGAGTGAATGGCGTGAATAGCAGTGGCAGTTGTCAGGGTTATTTTTTGTATTTTTGTGATAACTTTTCCGTTTCTTATTCTTTTTCATTCAAACAAAAAGTATTGTATTTTATGTAATATTTGGGACTTATTTTAATATTTTCTTGATGTTTAACTCAGATACCCCTGGTCCACTGTTTTAGGGTCAAAATGACCAAAATACCTCTACAGTCAAAATATCTCCTATTACTATCATAACTTAGTCTTTACATTATTAAACATCCTAAAACATATTTTGAACATAAAATAAGTCACATCATATCATACTTAATGCATATTAGATTTTATAATTACTATCTTTAGGTAGGGTGTTACATTCTCCCCTCCTTATTAAAAATTCATCCTTGAATTTTAGCAGGGATGTACCAGTAGATTAATCAAATAAATGGGGATATCATTGACGCATGACATCCTTGCTTTCCCATGTGCATTCTTTTACGTCATGATTTTGCCATCTGACTTTCACCATGGTTATCTCTTTATTCCTTAGCTTCTTTACTTGTCGGTATATGATCTCCATTGGCATCTCCTCATAACATAAATCATTATCTAGTACCACATCTTGATACTTTAGTTTGTGTAAAGGGATAGACACATGTTTTCTAAGTATGAAGACATGGAATACTGGATGGACATGGTCCATAGCTGGCAACAATGCTAGTCGATATGAGACTTCACCTACTAGATCCAGAATTTCAAAAGGCCCTACATATCTCGGCGATAGCTTGCCTTTCTTACCAAACCTCATCACCCCTTTCATAGGCAAAACTTTCAAGAACACATGATCACTAACTGCAAACTGAACATCTTTCCTCTTAGGGTTAGCGTAGCTCTTCTGTCGACTAAAGGCCATCTTAAGCCTCTCTTTGATAAATGGCACCTTCTCAGCCGTATCCCTTAATAAATCAGGCATCTCTACATGCTTATCTCCCACTTCATTCCAGCATATCGGTGACCAACATTTTTGACCATATAATGCCTCATACGGTGCCATGCCAATTGATGAGTGATAACTATTGTTGTAGGCAAACTCTATCAATGGTAAGTGCTTGTCCTAACTTTCGCCAAAGTCCATGACACACATCCTTAACATATCTTTGAGCATCTAGATAGTCCTGTCAGACTGTCCATCAGTCCGGGGATGAAATGCAGTACTGAAATCCAATCTTATGCCCATTGTTTCCTGTAACTGTTGCTATAACCTCGATGTGAATTGAGGACCTCTATCCAATATTATGGATATAGGCAACCCATGCAGTTTTACAATTTCCTCAATATAACACCGTACATATTGTGCCACTGTATAAGTGGTTTTTACATCTAAGAAATATGCAGACTTGGTGAGATGATCTACTATCACCCATATAGAATTGCAGCCCTTCTGAGTTCTTGGCAAGCCTACTACAAAATCCATTGCAATTCGCTCCCATTTCCATTCTGGCAATTGGATCTCTTGAAGTAAACTAGATGGCTTTTGATGTTTTGCCTTAACTTGCTAGCAAGTCAAGCATGAAGCTACATACTCAGCTACATCCTTCTTAAGTCTCGGCCACTAATAAATCATCTTGATATCTTGGTACATCTTGGTCGCTCCAGGGTGCATATTGTATGGTGCCAAATGAGCTTCACTCTTATCTTCTATCTTAACCCATCTACATTTAGGACATAATACCTTCCTCCATGCTTGAGCGTACCATCTCGAATCACAACTCCTAATTCTCCCCCTTTTCCACTTATTCTCTAAGCTTTACTAAGTAAGGGTCCTTTCTTTGTGACTCCTTAATCTCATCTATTAGTCTAGGCTTCACTTGGAAGTATGCCACTAGACCACTTTTACCCTCATTCTCCAATCTCAGGCCTTGATCAAGAAGTTCTGTCAACTTCCTCACCAAAGGTCTCCTATTTGCTGATATTTGAGCCAGACTCCCTATAGACTTATGGCTTAATGCACCAGCTACCACATTTGCTTTACCTGAATGGTATAAAATTTGACAATCATAATCCTTAAGTAATTCAACCCATCTCCTCTGTCTAAGATTCAAATCTCTTTGCTTTAGGATATACTGGAGACTCTTATGGTCCATATAAATCTCACACTTTTCTCCATATAGATAGTGTCTCCAGATCTTCAGGGCAAATATCACTGCAGCCATCTCCAAATCATAGGTGGGATAATTCATCTCATGTTTCTTAAGTTGTCTTGACGCATAGGCTATAACTTTACCATTTTGCATCAAAACACATCCCATCCCAACTCTTGAGGTATCAGAATACAACACAAAATTTCCAGCTCCTTCAGGCAATGCTAACATTAGGGCCGTGATAAGGCATTCCTTAAGCTTTTAGAAACTCTTCTCACATTCATCACTCCATTGGAACTTCACTTGTTTTCTTGTCAACTTCATCAATGGTGCTGCAATCCTTGAGAAATCCTTAACAAACCTCCTATCATAGCTTGCCATACCTAAGAAACTCCTTATTTCTGTGACAGTAGCAATTCTTGGTCAATCAGTTATAGCCTCAGTCTTCTTGGGATCTACTTTAATTCCTTCTTTTCCCACCACATGCCCTAAGAAATTTACATGCTCTAGTCAGAATTCACACTTTGATAGTTTGGCATAGAGTCAGTGTTCTCTCAATATTTGCAACACTTGCCTTAAATTCTCTTCATGCTCCTCCTTCGACTTGGAGTATATCATGATATCATCAATGAACACTATTACAAACTTGTCGAGGAACAGCTTGAAAACTCTATTCATGATATCCATGAAAGTAGCTGGTGCATTTGTAAGGCCAAATTGTAACACCGTAAATTCATAATGGTCGTACTGCATCCTAAACGCCGTCTTGCATATATCTTCTTCCTTGATCCTCAATTGGTGATACCTTAACCTCAAATCTATCTTTGAGAAGTGGCTAGCTCCTTGTAGTTGATCAAACAAGTCATCAATTCAAGGCAGTGGATACTTGTTCTTAATAGTCACCTTGTTTAATTTGTGATAGTCAATACATAATCTCATCGACCCATCCTTCTTCTTAACGAACAACACTGGTGCACCCCAAGGTGAACTGCTTAGTCTTATGAAGCCTTTATCCGATAGGTCTTGCAACTGCACCTTCAATTCCTTTAGTTCTGTTGGTGTTATTTGGTAGGGTGGAATAAAGATTGGTTATCTGCCTAGCAATAATTCAATAGTGAATTCAATCTCTCTCTCTAGTGGCAATCTAGGTAAATCTTCAGGAAACACATCTAGGTAGTCCCTTACTATGGGAATCTCATTAATTCCATTACCACCTTCCTTACTTGTATCTACTATATATGCCAAATAGGCCTTACATCCCTTCCTTATCAGCCTTCTTTCATCAGTGGTTGACATCAAGTTCATAGGAATCATCTCCTTGTTACCATAATACATAAACTTATCTCCCTTTTCATCCACAAACTCTACCTCCTTTCTCTTACAGTCTATCTTGGCATTGTGCCTTGATAGCCAATCCATACCTAATATAACATCTATCTTCAATACCTCTAAGACTCACAAGTCTACAGATAATAGCCTACCATTAATCTCAACCAAACAATTCCTATATATTTTATTCACAATTACAGATTCTCCTAAAGGGGTAGATACTTCTAAGGGTTTATGCATAATTTCATAGTTAATTCTTAATTTCCTAGTAAATTGCAGTTTTATCTCTCCCCCTAAGACAAATACTCATCCATAAGTTCCTGCTTAAATTTTGCCTATGTCATAGGGTTTTTGCCTTCCATTCGAGGTTCAACCTTTAGTTCATACCACAGCCAAGCATCCTTCTTGAGCTGTAATCTAACTAGCTCTATCACCCTAGCTTTAAAATAGGGCAGCCTCTTAACCTACTTATCCACTTCATCCAAAAAGTCTTGGGGATCTTCACCTTCCTCCCCATTGAAAGTGGGTGGTTTCAATCTCTTGAAATCTTGGATGCTGACCCCTTCATCACCCTTAACTCTTCATTGCCCTCCTTGACCAACTAAAGGTGGTGGTGGTACTTGTATGACCTCCCACTATTGTTATGGCTATTGTGGTTAGGGTTGTTGAGCCCTTACATCCTCTAGTTGGCGATGCAATTCCTAAATCTCTTGCCTCATAGCTTGTACTTCCTCACTAGAGCCTTGCTCGCTTGCTTGAACCCTCTGTCATACTTGTGGAGGTCCTTGTGATCCTGTATGAGCCACACTTTCACTATTAGGCTGTGCCCTAGAAGTAGCTTATGTAGCAGCTCCCATAGCAACTCTAATTCTATCCTGTGCAGTCTTAGTGGCAACATGTACGTTATCATGCTTTCTCTTAGGTGCCATCTATGGTTATCATAATCTATTTTAAAGTCAATATGTCATAATGTCTTAACTTATTCTGATGCTAGCATACACCTATGTCAAATCGTACTATAATTGTATATATAGACTTATCATTCATATACTTATACTTATCATTATTGTCAATAGCATGCCTTTATTCTATAATTTCAATAAACCAATGAATCAATCCAATAAAGAAAAATTCCTAATGAAAGAGTTAATAATATGAAATAAATCAACATTCTACTCTAGGCATGCCATATCATAGTCAAATTGTTCCATCAAATAAATAAAACTAAATAATGTCGTAGCCAATAATAGAATTGCTCTTATGGTGCTCTAGGTGCATGTGGTCTAGCTTTAGCAGTAGAGTTTATAGTTCACTAGGGTGAATAGCATATAGGATAGCACGCAAAATTGGGGCAGAACGCTCATCCTTGTCCACATCCTTCACATCTCGGATTGTCATAAGAAAGCTACCTAGAGGCCTATGAGACCCTCATATTAGGAACAGATTGTCCCAGGATATGAGTAATCCTGATTCCAGCATTCTCCAAATCTTATCTCAATTGCTCAATGTCTAATTGGGCTCTCATGTTTTGATGCATTAACTCAAGATTATGTTTCTTGAGCATCTCCACCTCTTCTTGCAGAGTAGTCACTTCTCCTCTACACAACTCGATCTCTCTAGTCAATGCCTTATATGGGTCCTCGGGGTCAAGCTATACCTCAATAGGTATCTCCTCCTTAGAGTCCTCTTCAAGGTCCTCATCCATCGAATCATCATCAATCACAATCAGAGGTGGAGGTTCATCATAATCAAGTCTCATCCTCTTAGGTCTAGGTCCTTGTGTAGGGGTCTATAAAATAAACACATATCACAAAAATAAAACACAGTAATACATGGATAACAGCTTAGACATGAGATTAACGCTAAATTTTATCCTAATGAAAGACTTTCAATGACGATAAGGAATCTTATTGCTCTAAGATAATCTTAAATACCCATGAAATCTTAAGCCTAAGGCTTTGATACCACTTTTGTCACAGTCCGACTTGGGGAGCTATGACGATCCTAGGACATGGTAAGACATAAGGTCACCCACACCCATAGAATCCTTAACTTATGTAAAATCACTTATCAAATACACTTATGTTATTCAATTAAGTAACAACTTATAAAAATTGCGGAATAGGCCCTTAAACTTCTTACATCTTAAAAATAATTCTTATAAACTAAAGTTAAAGGAAAACATTTGAAAATAACCTAACAAAACAAAAACTTAAATAGTTCCAAACTTATAGCCATAAAACATCAATTCTCCGCCCATTTTTAAGTACGTCGCTTATTACCCTCAGAGCATAAAACTAAAGTTCATTATGCATATAGATGAAGAGAACTCTACTATCTTCTAGGCAAAGTAACCACTCAAGTGAAGGAACAAGCTTGAGTTTACTTACCTTATTGCTTTGGTTTGGTGGTACCAATGGCCAATCCACTTGACATGGCTTCCCTAACTACACTTGTGACCAGACTTCTTAAGAAGCAAGAAGAGCATTTCCAAGCTATCCTTGCTGCTTAACAAGCCCAATTCTAGGAATAAAGGCAATTCATCATTAAGGAAGTTCGAGCGATGATTAACCAGGCCAACCTTAACCATCCTAACCCAAACCTTATCTTGAACCAGACCAATCCTAGCCTAAATTCGAGCCAAACTAACCCATATCTAAACTAAGATGGGGAAGTTTCTCTTATTCAGACAGCAAATTGCTCATGGAGAAACTTGAAGCCATGGAAATAACTATCAAATTCCTAAAGCCCCGCAATGATCTAATTGATGTGGACAATTTAATCTTATTCCCTGATGCCAAGCTTCCTCTTAAATTCAAAATATCTAAACTAGAAATATTTGATGGAACCACTTACCCTAAGACTTATCTAAAGTATATGTAAGGGCAATGAAACCTTTGGGAGTTAGCGATGAGCTCCTTGCTCAACTATTCTAACAATCACTAACTAGTGCTATTAGGAGATGGTTCCTTTCGCTAGACAAGAGCCAGAAAAGGACATGGGATGATATCTGTCGTGCTTTTGTTAAGTAGTATCATTATAATGATGAAGTGGATGTCACTAGGCGTGACTTGGAAACTACCAAGCAGTTTCCAGAAGAGTCTTTCTCCATGTTCCTTACAAGGTGGAGGGTAAAAGTTGCTCAAATGGTATCCAGACCAACAGAGCAAGAATAAGTGGACATCTTTGTCAAAAACCTACTTTCAACCTACTAAGACCACTTGTTAACCTAATACCTACCCATTCAAAGCTTTGGTTGTAACTACATCAAAGGTTGAAGATTGCATCCAACGTGTATCATTTCAACCTGAATTCCTCACCTCCAACCCGAGTAGTGATGAAGAACCCGAACTCAATTCAACCTCACCTTACCTTAGCCCCAAGTGGCATGACATGAAAGATTTTAAGTTTAGCTAATCTAACCTATCTGAGATTGAAATCTAAGTCTAAGTTTGAGTCTGAGTCCAAATCTCAAAGTTTGAGTCTAAATTTGAGTCTGTGTCTATCAATTTATTTTCCTTTTCTTGTATTTTTCATCAAATCATGTCGATTCCTTTTTGTTATCTTGTAATAAAATTTTCCATTGTAATAAAACATTCACATCTTTTTAATTATTTATGCACTTTTCTTTCTTGTTTTAAACATGGATGAGCTTTGAAAAACCAAAAAAAAAAAAAAAAAGGAGAAAAGAGAGAAAAAGAGAAATGAATATTAATTAAATCCACCACAATTGAGGTGCCATCAACAATTGCTTTGCCAGCTCCTGAACAAAGAAGGTCAAGAAATAGACCTCTCATCAAGTAATTGAAGCACAAAATCAAATGATACACCTCAACAAGGGACAACAAGTTCTTCAAATCCAAAATGCAAATGTTAAAGCCCCTCAAAGTGAAGAAAAGCAGCAAATCATGGTGGAATGTTTTCTCTAAAATTTCATTAATCCAAGCTTGTTAAGTTAAAAACCTAAAAGGGTGGCTTTGGAAAAAGTTAGAGTTAAAAAAAAAAGAAAAAAAGAAAAAAAAAGAGACAAATATAAAGCTCATCCCAGTCATCTTCCTTCATGTCCAAAGTAAACCTCAATCAATTCGTCTCATCTCATGTCTTCAAAGGCATCCTTCCTCACTAGAGGCTCATTCTCTAAAATGATTTTATCTTCTATGCCCTTATCTCATGATGGGGGCATATCCTTTTAGGTCGTCATCATCTTTTAATCCGTCTCATCGCCTAGCTCAAAGAGTTTAGGGATAATCTCTCACATTGATAGTCTGTCATGTTCCTATCTCTTATTAGGAGCATGATCCCTAAGTTATCTCTTCTCATCAATCCTTTAGCCACTCCTTAGGGCACCTCCTTTTAGCTAGTTTGTCATCTATGTTCAAGCCAATAGGGTGTCACCCTAAATCTCCCTTCAATCTCAAAATGACAAGATTAGCTTAGCTTGTTCTTTTCCATGAATCATGCTACAAACAACAATATTATATAATTTCCTTGATCCTTTTCAAAATTTCCAACCCACCTTTAAACCATTCCTAAACTTCATAACACATAATCCTAAGCCTCGTTGGAAAAATCATACCAACCTTTCAAGCTTAAACCTCACAACTCAAGCCTCAAAACCACCCTTTCCTTGGCAAAGTCTCATCATCTTCTAAGAGCCAAGCCCATAGGTAGAGCCGATGATTCTAAGTTTTTCAAGGCTCATCATCCTTAAAGCCAGCTTTCTCTAGCATAACCAAAATCAAGTTATGTCTTACAAAGCTTGAAAAAAAGGCTCAAACCACTCAAAATCCAATCATTCCATGTCTCATTGGCAAAATCTCATCATCCTTGAAATGACCAAGCCTTCTTGGCAAATTACATTACCTATAAAGTCCAATCGAGTCAAAGCTTGCCAACCGTCTAATGGGCATGAAAAATATGATATAACCATGACAAAGGGTAAGCCTCCATCTATAAGCTTGCGGTATCCTTATGACTAAAACCTATAGCACTGCACTTAAGATAAAGCCAACATCTTCCAAAGATGTCTAAAGCACCCTTAACCAAATCAAAAAGCCTTCACCATAAAAACCACTCCCCAAAAGCCTTCACTATGAAGCCCAAGCCTAAAAGCCTTCACCATGAAGCCCAAACCAAGAAGCCTTCACCATGAAGCCCAAGCCTAAAAGCTTTCACCATGAAGCCTATTCACAAAAAGCCTTCATTTATGAACACCATAATCTCCTCCAACACCTGACCAAACCTTTGTTAGCTAATTTCTTAGCCTGACCTGTCCTCTAAGCCAGTCCTAATTGAGCCTAAGGCAAAACTTGACCAAGTCTTCCAAATAAACTCCCTAAAGGTTGTAACTTGACCAAGCCGAAGTGCTAGACCTAACAAAGCTTTCCATATGAACCTCTCTGAGGACAAGCCCCACAAGCTGACCTTTCTCAAACCTTCCAATCTAATCATCTCTAAAGACTTGACCTCCTAATCAAGCTCTCCAATTTAACCTCATACCAAATCTTCTCAAAAGTCAAACCTATCTAAACTAAATAGCTCGATTTTTTCCAAGACCATACCTTGCTTGACTTTCTGAAATGACTTTTTCCTATGTCGAACTGATAGCCATTAACCAACTAATCTCATACCTGACATGCCCACTTCACTTCTAAGCTAGCCAATCAACCAAAAACCAAATGACCAAACCACTTCCCTCTATCATTCTAAAGTAGGGGCACCTCCCTTGCAAAAGTTCACCTTTCTAAAATGGGGTCATCTTTCTCCTAAAGATCAACACTTTTATATCAGGATTGACCCTTCACAAGTTCAAGGTATCAGATCATTGCATAATTATCTAGCATTTTTGCATTGAACAGGATCATGAATCAAAGTAGATCGTCAAACTCTTAAAGTAAGACAGATCATCAGCCTGGTCAATTTGAATCAATCTCTTTTCAAAAATCAATCTCAAGATTAGTTATCTTCGTCAATTTTTATTAGATAGGGTCGTCTTCTTTTCTATCAGATAGGATCACCACTTTATTAATTCCTACTAGACAAGGTCATCTTCTTTCTTACCAGACAGGATCATCATCATCATTCCTACTAGATAGGATCACCACTTCATCGATTCCTACTAGACAGGGTCATCTTCTTTCCTATCAGATAGGATCATCATCATTATTCTTATTAGATAAGATCTCTACTTTGTCGATTCTTACTAGACATTGTCATCTTTTTTTTCATGCCAGACAGGATCATCATCATCATTTCTACTTGATAGGATCACTATTTTATCGATTGCTACCAGAAAGGGTCACCTTCTTTCCAAAATCATCATTCCTACCAGATAAGAACATCGCTTTTAGCTCCTACTAGAAAGGACAACAACCAAAATCTACCAGCTGCCAATTCTCCTAAATATGCTAAGGGCATTTTCTTTAAAATTCAACCACACCTCTCACCTAAATGTCTAAACTTTAACCTAGACATTAATTTGGTTCCTTTTACCATCTCCCATCCTCAGGTTCACTGTCATCAGAGTCTCCTTTCAGGAAAAAATAATTCTAATGAGGGGGCACCCGGGTTCTATATTTTTCCACTATCCCACATCAAAAGTTTATGTATTGTGAGCTCCAATCCTCCTCCTATATATAGAGGGCCTCTCAACACTTCAAAACAACAACTTCTAGAGCTTAAAAAGCATTACTTCAAGCAAACCGCTTTGCATTTGCTCCTTACTTCGCAAAGCGAGTTGGGGAGTTTCTCCTTGATTCCTACTAGACTAGTCAAAGGCTTTCTGTCTGCCTGTTCGAGGCAAGTTTATTGCCCAAGGCTCATTTCTCTAGTCTGAGGCCAGCCGTTGCCCACCATCCTAAGCTAGCCATCGCTCGCCGTCTGTGGTAAGCTTCTTTTCCCTTAATTTTCTTTTGTCTCAATTTCCTTGCCTCTTTTAGCTAGTTAATTAAATTGATTCATCTAGGTTGCTAGCTAATCAACTTGGTAATGAATTAAATTAATTAATTAACTCAACTCTCTTTTAATCAATTAATCAAAACATGATAAAGTGGCTAGGCTAAACTAATCCCTTTGCAAGAAGGGAGAACTGCGTGAGTTCTGATTCCTATTTAAAGAGATATGTAGGCATGCTTGGTTCTAGCATCAAATCTAATTAAAACTAACCAACTTTCCCCTTATTACCTTCTTCACTTGCTTTTATTTTGCTTTCTTTTACTTTGTTATTAGGCTTAGTTTGGGGAATGTGTGATTTCCCTAGAACCCATAAGGGCTAGAGGAGGTATCCCCTAAGTTTGGGATTTTTATTATAATGTTAACTTTCTATTATTTCAAACCTTTACTTGTGTATTTACTTTATTGTTAATTGAATGATCATGCATATCATAAATTGTTCATGCATTTTAAATTATTTATGAAATATATTTTAAGTTACTTTTATATTATTTGGCCAAACATATTTTGTTAAATTGAAAACCTAGTCCCTAAATCCTCATTGGTTTCGAGGTTAGTGATATTTTTTTTTGGGTAATAATTAGAGTCAAATGGGTTTTTTCCTTATATTTTCCCAAATAAAAATAAATTAAGGTGGCGACTCTAAGAAATAATTTTCAAATCTATTAATGATAAGCCTGAGGGCTTCCCCATGAGTTCTTTCCCAAATGAGCATTTTGATTCCCTTTAGCGTATCAGACTGGTGCTCGGGCGAGGCCTCACAGTTGGCGACTCTGTTAGAGACTAACTTTCTTTTAATAAAAGAAAAAATAAGTGGACTACTAATTGGTTTAAAAGAGTTTGTCCTTTTTAATATGATTGTGACTTTACATGCATCACTTGCACAGACTCTTTACCATTCAGCCTAGTTTTAGAAAAATAATGGATAGTGAGTAGCATCAAGTGGGTAACCCTCATTGGGTCTGTTCACTGATAGTGAAATCATCCACCTCGTGACGAATCCTTTGATCCTTTCAAAGGTGTAATGAGCATGCATGTACTGCTAGACTCACATGAAGCTCCTTGACTCATATGTAGTTAGGTATATCGCTGCTCTCGTGTGACGGGTACCCAAAACCAAGCCACCCTTACTCTATTATGTAATGAACCCAGATCTTAACCTTAGGTTATACGTACCATAACTAAAACCATGCATCTTTGCATTCTCAGGAAAATATTTTTCTCATGCATATCATGCATCCATATTGTATAACAAAATATGCATTCATCTTTAGTCTAGCTTATACCTTGAACTGAAGAAGGGTCATATACTCACTTTTATCCTAACACCTTCACTTCTAAATCTTAAACACTCCCACCTCTATCCCATTTACCTTTGCCCCCACAAACTTTAAGCCATCACCTTAAACCTTACCCCGTTGCCTTAGCCTTTAACCTAAACACCAATACCCTAGGCCTTAACCTAAAACCTCATTTCTCTAGCCTTGACCTCAAACACCTCTAACCTTAAACACTGTTATCTTAACCTTACCCAAAATGTCTCCATCCTAAATTGAAACCTAGAAACATCTCTACCCTTCTTTTTATCCATACCTTGCCAACCTAACCATAAGACACCGTCGCCCAACATCCTTGGCCCATTACCTTCAAAACCAATCCATCACCCCTAGATTGACAAATGCTTATAGCCTATACTCAAATCATCAAGACATTACCCTAAGCCTATGTCACAACCCATCTTTGAGCCATGACTGTCCTAGGGCATAGGGAGACTTAAGGTCACCTAAACCCATAGAACCCTATTAAGTTATTAAGTTTCGAAGAAAAACCATGTTACCTTTATCCTAAGATCGAAACCAAAACAATTGTTCCTTGTCATTAATTACCATATCATTCATCTATGAAATAACACTTATCATTATTTAGTTATAATTCATTCACATATGGCCCATATGCTTAGATCAAAATAAGATGGTGCCAATCCATACACACATTATACATATTTTGAACCATATCATTATTACAGACCTTTACAATTCATGGAGCTCTAGAGTTAAACTTTCAAAATATGACATAGTATATACACATGACACTTAAAAAGCAGTGCAACTTTCTAAGCAAAGATGCAGAACTTGGAATTTACCTTGCTGCTCTATCAGCTAGTCCTAAAAAATAAACAACCACTATAGGGTGAGACAAAGCTCAGTGAGTACAAAATAATATCAAAGGTTAAACATTGGTGTAAGATCAAAGGTAGTTCTGAATAACAATGAAGTAAAGTAGATCAAAATTGTCCTTATGAAAATAATTTCCCATATGTATAAATCAAATATTATGTCTTTAGCAGAATAATTCCTTTCTTGGACACAGTGTGTTTCCCCCATAATCAATCGAGTGGCGGCTTACGCCTTGCTCACTCCCATAAACCTTGTCACATGTACAACTGATCAGGCTATATATATTAGGGACATTAAACCCTTCCCAGCTAGGGTTCAGATATTCTTTACCCTATCCATGGGTCCATACCATTTTGCACAATGTTTGATGTATTGCCTCACATCAGAGGGATATTCTGCTTATCACATTATCATTATAACATTTTTCCTTTCTATCCATGAAATAATTCAATAGATAATGTATCAATAACAATTAGGGTCTCATCATTGCTCACATTACAAGATCAAAGCAACATAGGCTCAATAATCAAGAAGGTAAATGATACTTGCCAAAGGATTTCAATGCATTCCAAATTTGAAATGAATCAACATTTATATTTATATTCAAAGCTCAAGTTGAAAATATTATTAAGTACTCACCTCTTACTCCTTAGCTCCTACTAGATAACTTAATGCAAACTATAATGAGTCTCCTCGGTATCCTAATCAATACCTTTGCCTTTCGATTCTACAAATATATCCAAACAAGGTACATCAATTTCTATTCCTTTAACCTTCTAACTAAATTCTAACCATTTCATATAAACATATCATTCATCAATATCTTCTATCATAGGATTTCGAATAAGGAATCCATAAAAATATTAATAAAATAATCTAGTATTAAGTCTTGAACATTATGACCAACTATTCTAGTTTGGCTAAAAACATGGCTTCCCTCGGGTGAAACCTTAGCTGTGCCTCCATCCATGGGAGGCTTCTGGACGAGATTCCAAATTTCCCTTATCACACGGCTAGAATCTTAGTGGTGGAGCCACCCGCATCTGCTCATTTTCCCTTAACCTTCTCATGCTTTCCTTGTTACCTCTTACTTATTCAACCCCAAATTTCATCCATAATCATATTCCCTTATCTAACATGTAACCTAAATCCCTCCTTGAATCTCACCATCAAAATCAACCATAGAAATCAAAAGAAAGGTACGTACTTGCTAACAACTTATTATTCTTAGGTTAGAAACAATGGAAGGGACACTTAAATGTGAAATCTGACCTTGGAATGCTTTGAATTTGATCCTATGATGAAGAACAAGTTGAGAGAATTTAACTTTTGATGAGGGTGTGATTTTGATGTGAGGTTATAAATGAGAGGAATTTACATATTTTCACTTTATATGTAATTGAAGTTAATAGTGGTGACTTAATCTCACAAGATCAATGGTCACATTTTTGTCTAAGATGGATGGTTGAGATTGATCAAGGTGGATGGTTAAGATTGCCCTTAGGTGGATGGTGACTTGGCACCATAATGATGATTTTCATGATCACCAAGATGCATGTGGACAAGGTGATGGCAAAGGGATTAGCGTAGGTGTCAAAGTTGACAAAAGTCAACAAAGATGGCTAACATCCAAATGGTGATTAACCTAACCTAACCTCACCCTAACCCTTAGTTAACTTACTCTAACCTTAGTTGAGTTAAGTCCCACCAAATTTTGGACCTTGGTGGGCTGGCCAAACTATGGGCTCGGGCCTTGAGTCCAAGGCCCATTAACAAGCTCGCTCGAACACGTTTTCCGAACTTAAAAATTTTTCATGGCTTTTTCCTTTCCCTTTCACTTGGCATGTCAAAACCTATCTTCCCATATCATAATAAAGTCAACCTAAGACACAATACCTTAAATTAACTCAATAAAATGCACATGAACATTCACACTCTATAAAGGTACACAATCATGCAATTAACATCAAAAAGGGTTTCTTCATCCCATCATTATAACCTTTGTACTGTGTTCATAGTAATTTATACTTTATGGTATTATTATATCTCTAATGAGCCTTGGGTATTATAGCCTAATACCTTTGACTCAACACAATACCTGAAACACAATACCTTTGGCTTAACACACTATCCTAAGCCTAATACCTTTGACCTAACACAATACCCTAAACTCAATACCTTTGGCCCAACATACTACTCTAAGTGCAGTACATTTGGTTCAACTTGATACCTTAAGCTTGAGACCTTGACCTATGCAACCTTAGGAAATCCTTGAAAGCCCAAATGCAGTTAGCTCACTACATCAAAAGGAATCTTTTTCCTCAAAAGTTTGCATGTCCATCTTCTTGCTTTTTTCCCAAGCACTTATCTTATTTCTTTGACTTGGTTTTTTAAGGTACTAATGGCAAGTCTGATTGACATGGAAGCTCTAAGCAACCAACTCAAGAGGCAAGAAGAGATTTTTCAAGCTATTCTCATCTCTACCCTAGATGCTTAACGAGCCAATTTCAACCAGGCTTTAGCTAGCCAACAATCTAGTTTTAATAATACCATAATCCATCTTACATCTGCTTTCACTAATGCTTTGAGTTTCTAACACCAACTTATCATAAGTGAAGTGAGAGGAATGCTGAACCAAGGTAAGCCCATCAATGCTGCACCTATCATTGACATGACTCATAATTTTACATCCTCAATCTCAAATGCTAATGTCATTCTAGCTTTAGTCATGCCATCAGTCATAGATACTAACCTTGCCTATTCTTTGAATCCTTTTCAAAGTAAGGAAAACCCTACCTCTTCTGCTATCAAGAGACCTTTGGAGCTCAACATTGATGCACTAGAGCAAATCCCCATAATGGATAAAAGGTGTAAGAAAAGCAATACCTCCACCACCCTTGCCTCTACTAAATAGAAGGATATGGACACCTACACTCCCCTTATTAATGTCGAGCAGGAGAGTATAGAGGTAGTTGCTGTAACTAGCAGGTGACCTTTGAAATCTCAATAAAGAGCTTTCAAAGATTTGGGAGTTCCATTAGCAGTGTTTATAAGAAGGCTCTGGAAGCAAAAATGGTAAAATCCCTAGAACCAACAGTCCCTCATAATCTCTTACCAAGGAGCTACCACCCCAATGAATATTATGAATATCATCAAGGAGCACAGTACCAAATCAACAAATCCAAAGCTTTGAGACATAGAATCCAGGATCTGATTGATAGTGGTGACATCATCCCTCTTAAAATAAAACCCAATTCAACCTCACCTTATCTCAACCCCAAGTGGCATCCTCTTAAAATAAAACCCAATTCAACCTCACCTTATCTCAACCCCAAGTGGCATAACATGAAAGAGTTCAAGTTCGGCTAATCTGACCTATCTGAGATTGAAATCCAAGTCTGAGTTTGAGTTTGTGTCCAAATCTCAAAAGTCTAAATTTGAGTCTGGCTTTGTCAATTTATTTTCCTTTTTAGGTATTTTTTGTTAGTTCCATTTTTGTTATCTTGTAATAAAATTTATTTGTGCACTTGTCTTTTCTTATTTTAAACATGGATGAGCTTTTTTTTGAAAAAAAAATGATGAATAAATAAATAAAAAATAAAAAATAATAAAAAATAAAAATAAAAAAAAGAAAGAGAAAGAAAAAGAGAGAAAAAGAGAAATGAACATCAATTAAATCCACCACAATTGAGCTACCATCAATAATTGCTTTGCTAGCTCTTAACCAAAGGAGGTTAAGAAATAGACCTCTCGTTAAATAATTGAAGCATAAAATCAAACGATACACCTGAACAAGGGGCAACAAGATTCATCAAATCCAAAATTCAAAGGTTAGAGCCCTTCAAAGTGAAGAAAAGCAGCAAATCATGGTGGAATATTTTCTCCCAAATTTTATTAATCCAAGCTTGCTAAGTTGAAAACCCAAAAGGGTGGCTTACGCAAAAGTTAGAGCTAAAAAGAGAGAGAGAGAGAGAGAGAGAGAGAGAGAAAGCTCATCCCAATCATCTTCCTTCATATCATTCAAAGTTTGTCAAATCATCTTTAATCAATCCGCCTCGTCCTAAATCTTCAAAGTAATCCTTCCTCACTGGAGGCTCATTCTCTAAAATGATATTGTCTTCTATGCCCTTATCTCATAATAGGGGCATATTCTTCTAGGTCTTCATCATCTTTTGTTGATTCGTCTTGTCATTTAGCTCAAAGAGCTTAGGTACAATCTCTCACATTGCTTGTTTGTTATGTTCGTATTCTCATTAGGAGTATGATCCCTAAGTTATCTCTTCTCATCATTCCTTTAGCCACTCCTTAAGGCACCTCTTTTCAGCTAGTTTGTCATCTACATTCAAGCCAATAGAGTGTCACCCTAAATCTCTCTTCAATCTCAAAATGACAAAATTAGCTTGGCTTGTTCTTTTCCATGAATCATGCTACAAACAGCAAAATCATATAACCTCCCTAATCCTTTTTAGAATTTCCAACCCACCTTTAAACCATTCCCAAACTTCATAATGTACAATCCTAAGCCTCGTTGGAAAAATCATACCAACCTTTCAAGCTTAAACCTCATAACGCAAGCTTTATACCACCCTTTCATTGGAAAAGTCTCATCATCTTCTAAGAGCCAAGCCCATAGGCAGAACCAAAGATTCTAAGTTTTTCAAGACTCATCATTCTTAAAGCCAGCTTTCTCTAGCACAACCAAAATCAAGTCATGTCTTGCAAAGCTGAAAAAGGGCTCGAACCACTTAAAATCCAGTCATTCCATGTCTCACTGGCAAAATCTCATCATCCTTGAAAAGACCAAGCCTCCTTAGCAATTACATCACTTGTAAAGTCTAACCGAGTCAAAGCTTGCCAACCGTCTGATGGGCATTGAAAATTTGATATAATTATGACAAAGGGCAAGCCTCTATCCATGAAGCCTACTACCAAAACCTTTACCACCATACTCGAGATAACGCAACCATCTTCCAAAGGGGTCCAAAGCACCCTTGTAGAAAAGTCCAAGCTGACAAAGCCTTTTAAACAAAAGCCTTCAAGCCTTCACCATGAAGCCTAAACCATAAAGCCTTCACTATGAAGCCCACTGCCCAGGAGTCTTCACCTTAAAGCCCAAATAAAAAAAACCTTCATAATAATGCCAAAACTAAAAAACCTTTATCATGAAGCCTAAAAAGCATTCACCATAAAAATCACTCCCAAAAAGCCTTCACTATAAAGCCCACTCCCTAGGAGTCTTCGCCTTAAAGCCCAAAAAGCATTCACCATGAAAACCCAAACCTAAAAGGCATTAAAAAAAAAAAGGTCTTCACTATGAAGCCCAAACCTAAAAGCCTTTACCAAGAAGCCTTTACCATTAAGTCCAACCCTAAAAGCTTTCACCATGAAGCCCATTCATAAAAGCCTTCATTTATGAAGACCACAATCTCCTCCAAGGCCAAATCTGACCAAGCCTTCCCTAACTAATTTCTTAGCCTGACCTTTCCTCTAAGCTAGACCTAATCAAGCCTAAGGCAGAACTTGACCGAGTCTTCCAAATAAACTCCTCAAAGGTTGTAACCTAACCAAGCCGAAGTGCCAGACCTGATTAAGCCTTCCAACCTAGTCAAGACATACCAACCATCTGATGGGCATTAAAAATTTGAGGCAACCATGTCAAAAGACAAGCCCTTATCCATGAGCTTGCGGTATCTTTATACCAAAACCTATAGCACCCTACCTGTGATGAAGCCAACCATTTTCCAAAAAGGTCCAAAGCACCCTTGTAGAAAGGCCCAAGCTGATAAGCTATCCTCAAAGCCTAAAAGCCTTTTAACCAAAAACCTTTAAGCCTTTGCCATAAAGCCTTCACCATGAATCATAAAGCCTTCACTATGAAGCCTAGAAGCCTTCACCATAAAGCCCACACCCCAAAAACCTTTACTATGAAACCTAAACCAAAAGCCTTCACCATGAAGCTCAAGCCCACAAGCCTTTACCATGAAGCCCAAGCCCAAAAGTCTTCACCATGAAACCTAAACCAAAAAGCCTTCATCATGAAGCCCAAGCCTGAAAGCTTTTACCATAGAGCCCACTCCCAAAAAACCTTAATGTCTTCTAAAGCCAACACTTGACTGAGCCTTCTTAAGCTGGTTTCTTAGCTTGACCGAGTCTTTTAAACTTGATCAAGCTTAAGGCAGAACTTGATAGAGCCTTCCATATAAACTCTTCAAAGATTGTAACCTAACTGAGCCTAAAGCAGAACTTAACTGAGTCTTCTAAATGAACTAACCAAAGGCTATAACCTGACCGAGTCTTCTAAACCTGACTACACCTAAGGCAAGACTTGATTGAGCCTTCCAAATAAACTCTCCAAAGGTTGTAACCTAACTGAGCCTAAAGTAGAACTTGATTGAGCCCTCTAAATGAACTCCCCAAAAGCCATAACCTGACTAAGTCTTCTAAACCTAACCGAGCCTAAGGCTTAACTTGACCGAGTCTTCCAAATAAAATCCCTAAAGGTTGTAACCTGACCAAGCTGAAGTACCAAAAACCTGACTAAGCCTTCTATATGAACTTCTTTGAGGACAAGCCCCACAAGCTGACCTTCCCTAAACCTTCTAATCTAACCATCTCTAAGACCTGACCCTTCTAATCAAGCTCTCCAATTTAGCCTTAAACCAAATCTTCTCCAAAGTAAGACCTATCTAAATTGAATAGCCCGATTTTTTCCAAGACCCCACCTTGCTTAACTTTCCACAATGACTTTTTCCTAGGCTGAACTAATAGCCATTAACTAACCAATCTCATACCTGAAATGCTCACTTCACCTTTGAGTTAGCTAATCAACCAAAAACCAAATGACCAAACCATTTTCCTCCATCATTCTAAACTAGGGGCACCTCCCTTCCAAATGTTCACCTTTATGAAATGGGGGAGAGGGGAGGGGGCATCTTTCTCTTAAAGATCAACACTTTTATATCACGACTAACCCTTCACAAGTTCAAGGTATCAAATCATTACATAATTATCTAGCATTTTTGCATTAAATAGGATATGAATTAAAGGCAAATTGTCAAACTCTTGAAGAAAGACAGATCATTAACTTGATCAATCTGAATCAATCTCTTTTCAAAAATCAATCTCAAGATCAGTTATCTTTGTTGATTCCTCTAGATAGGATCATCATCATCATTCCTACTAGACAGGATGACCACTTCATTGATTCCTACTAGACAGGGTCATTTTCTTTCCTACCAGACAGGATCATCATCATCATTCCTACCAGATAGGATTACCACTTTGTTGATTCCTACCAAATAGGTTGTCATCTTTCCTGTCAGATAGGATCATCATCATCATTCCTACTAGACAGGATCACCACTTCATCGATTCTTACTAGATAGGGTCATCTTCTTTCTTACCAGATAGGATCATCATCATCATTCCTACAAGATAAGATCACCACTTTGTTGATTCCTACCATATGGGGTCGCCTTCATTCCTACCAAATAGGATTGTCACCTTCTTTCCTACCAGACATGATCACCATTTTGTTGATTCGTGCCAGACAAGAAAATCGCCTTTAGCTCCTACTATCACTAAAGGGAATCAAAATGCTCATTTGGGAAAGAACTCACGGGGAAGCCTTTGGGCTTATCTTTGATAGATTTGAAAATTATTTCTTAGAGTCGCCACCTTAATTTATTTTTATTTAGGAAAATATAAGGAAAAAACCCATTTGACTCCAATTATTACTTAAAAGAAAAAGATCACTAGCCTTGAAACCAAAGAGGATTCGAGGACTAGGTTTTCAGTTTATTTTAACAAAATAAGTTTGGCTAATGAATATAAGAGTGACTTAAAATATATTTCATGAATAAATTAAAATATATGAATAATTTATAATATGTATGATCATTCAATTCATCTATTTCAACAATAAAGTAAAAACATAGTTAATGTTCGAAATAAGAGAAAGTTAATATTACAAGAAAATCCCAAACTTAAGGGATACCTCCTCTAGCCCTTATGGGTTCTAGGGAAGTCACATATTTCCTAAACTAAACCTAATATGAAAGTAAAGGAAAGCAAAATAAAAGCACTTGAAGAAGGTGATAGGGGGAGAGTTGGTTGGTTTTAATTGGATTCGATGCCTGAACCAAGCATACCTATGTATCCCTTTGAATGGGAATTAGAACCTACACAGTTCTCCCTTCTTGCGAAGGGGTTAGTTTAGCCTAGCCACTTTATCATGTTTGGATTGATTAATTAAAAGAGGGTTAAGTTAATTGATTAATTTAATTGATTATCAAGTTAACTAGCTAGCAACCTAGATGAATCAATTTAATTAACTAATTAAAAGAGGCAAGGACATTTAGACAACAAAAAATTAGAGGAAAAGGGAGTTTACCTCAGACAATGGCCGACGACTGGTCTTAGGATGGCAGGTGGCAGTTGGCTTAGGATGGTAGGCAACGGCTGGCTTAGGATGGTAAGCAACGGCTAGCTTAGGATGGTGGGTGGCAGCTAGCCTTGGATGCCAGGCAGCGGCAGGTTTTGGATGGTGGGCAGTGGCTAGCTTTGGATGACGGGCGGCGGCTAACCTCGGATTGAAAAATAAGCCTTGGGCAATAGACTTGCCTTGAATAGGTGGGCAGAAAGCCTTTAACTAGTTGAGTAGGAATCAAGGAGAAATCCTCCAACTTGCTTTGCAAAGGAAGGAGCAAATGCAAAGCGGTTTGCTTGAAGTTAATGCTTTTCAAGCTCTAAAAGTTGGTGTTTTGAAGTGTGGAGAGGCCTTCTATATATAGGAGGAGGATTGGAGCTCATAATACATAAACTTTTGATGTGGGATAATGGAAAAATAGGGAATCCATATGAATTGCTGCATAAGCCTTTGCAACACCACATAGGGTTGTGCGGTAGTGCTGCATGCTGTGCAGTGCTGCATAAGGTTGTGTAGTAGCCAGCCTTGCTTTCACCCATTTTTGCCTGTTCTTGCCCATTTCTTATTTGTTTTTTGCGATTCCAGTTGCATTGTACTCGTTACTCAATCTTGGATGATTTGAAAGTGTTCAAATGTCAAAAAGAAATGTTTTGATCTTCCCATTTTGAGAGTTTTTGACTTTTGAAGGTTTGTTTATCGAGCTTAAGTACTTCTAAGGTTCAAACACATACTTAAAGGTGCAAAATTAAGGGTTCACAGCTACCCCCTCATCAGAATTATCTTTGCCTAAAAGGCGATTTTGATGACAATGAGCCTGAGGATGGGAGATGGTAAAAGGAACCAAATCAATGTCTAGGTCAAAGTTTAGATATTTGGGTGAGAGGTGTGGTTGAATTTTAAAGAAGATGCCCCCAGTATATGTGGGAGAACTAGCAATTGGTAGCTCTTGGTTGTTATCCTTTCTGGTAGGAGATAAAAGTGATGTTCCTGTCTGGTAGGAATGATGATTTTGGAAAGAAGGCACCCTATCTGGTAGGAATTGACAAAATAGTGATCCTGTCTAGTAGGAATGATGATGATGATCCTGTCTTATAGGAAAAAAAGACAACTATGTCTAGTAGGAATCGACAATGTAGTGATCCTATCTAGTAGGAATGGTGATGATGATCCTGTCCAGTAGGAAAAAAGACGATCCTGTTTGGTAGGAATTGACAAAGTGGTGATCTTGTCTAGTTGGAATGATGATAATGATCCTGTCCGGTAGAAAAGAAGATGACCCTGTCTGGTAGGAATTGACGAAGTGGTGATCTTGTTTGGTAGTAATGATGATGATGATCCTATCTGGTAGGAAAAAAGATGACCCTGTCTAGTAGGAATCGACGAAGACAATTGATCTTGAGACTAATTTTTGAAAAAAGATTGATTTAAATTGACCAGGTTGATGATCTGTCTTACTTCGAGAGTTTGATGATCTGCCTTGATTCATGATCCTATTCAACGCAAGATCTAATACCTTAAAACTATAAAGGGTTAATCCTGATATAAAAGTGTTGATCTTTAGGAGAAAAATGTCCCTATTTTAGAAAGGTGAACTTTTGTAAGGGAGGTGCCCATACTTTAGAATGATGGAGGGAAGTGGTTTGGTCATTTGGTTTTTGGTTGATTAGTTAGCTTAGAGGTGAAATAGGCATGTTAGGTATAAGATTGGTTGGTTAATGGCTATCAGTTCGGCCTAGGAAAAAGTCATTCTGGAAAGTTAAGCAAGGTATGGTCTTGGAAAAAATTAGGCTATTTAGTTTAGATAGGTATGACTTTGGAGAAGATTTAGTTTGAGGCTGAATTAGAGAGCTTAATGAAGAGGGTCAGGTCTTTAGAGATGATTAGATTAGAGAGGTTCATAAGGAAGGGTTAGTCATGTTTGACACTTCGGCTTGGTCAGGTTATAACCTTTAGGGAGTTTATTTAGAAGACTCAGTCAAGTTCTGCCTTAGGCTCGATTAGGTCTGGCTTAGAGGACAGGTCAGGATAAAAAATTAGTTGGGAAAGGTTGGGTTAGGTGTTGGCTTTGGAGGAGATTATGGTCTTCATAAATAAAGGCTTTTTATGAATGGGCTTCATGGTGAAATCTTTTAGGCTTGGGCTTTATGGTGAAGGCTTTTTGGGAGTGGTTTTTATGGTGAAGGCTTTTTGATTTGGTTAAGGGTGCTTTGGACCTCTTTAGAAGATGTTGGCTTTATCTCCAGTAAGGTGCTACAGGTTTTAGTCATAAGGATACCACAGGCTCATGGATGGAGGCTTGCCCTTTATTATAGTTATATTAGATTTTTTAATGCCCATCAAATAGTTAGCAAGCTTTGATTCGATTGGACTTTATAGGTGATGTAATTTGCCAAGGAGGCTTGGTCTTTTCAAGGATGATGAGATTTTGCCGATGAGATATAGAATGACTAGATTTTGAGTGGTTTGAGCCCTTTTTTTTTTTTTTTTTTTTTTTTTTTTTTTTTTAAGTTATGCAAGATATGAATTAATTTTGGTTGTGCTAGAGAAAGCTAGCTTTAAGGATGATGAGTCTTGAAAAACTTATAATCTTCGGTTTTGCCCGTAGGCTTAGCTCTCAGAAGATGATGAGACTTTGCCAAGGAAAGGGAGGTACGAGGCATGAGTTCTGAGGTTTAAGCTTGAAAGTTTGGTATGATTTTTCCAACGAGGCTTGGGATTGTACATTATGAAGTTTGGGAATGGTTTAAATGTGGGTTAGAAATTCTCAAAAGGATCAGGGAGGTTGTATGATTTTGCTATTTGTAGCATAATTCATAGAAAAGAACAAGCCAAGCTAATATTATCATTTTGAGATTGAAGAGAGATTTAGGGTGACACTCTATTGGCTTAAACGTAGATGAAAAACTAGTTGAAAGGAGGTGCCCTAAGGAGTGGCCGAAGGACTGATTAGAAGAGATAACTTAGAGATCATGCTCCTAATGAGAGATAGGAACATGACAGACTATCAATGTGAGAGATTATGCCTAAGCTCTTTGAGCTAGGCGATGAGGCGGATTAAAAGATGATGACGACCCAGAAGGATATGCCTCCATCATGAGATAAAGACATAGAGGACAATATCATTTTAGAGAATGAGCCTCTAGTGAGGAAGGATGACTTTGAAGACATGAGATGAGACGGATTGGTTGAGGATTACTTTGGACATGAAGGAAGATGATTGGGATGAGCTTTATATCTTTCTTTCTTTTTTTCTTTTTTTTTTCTAACTCTAACTTTTGGAATTTTGGAGAAAACATTTCACCACGATTTGGAGCTTTTCTTTACTTTGAAGGGCTTTAACATTTGAATTTTGGATTTGAAGAACTTGTTGCCCTTTGTTGATGTGTATCATTTGATTTTATGCTTCAATTATTTGATGAGAGGTCTATTTCTTAACCTTCTTTAGTTAGGAGTTGGCAAAGTAATTGTTAATGGCACCTCAATTGTGGTGGATTTAATTGATGTTCATTTCTCTTTTTCTCTCTTTTCATTTTTTTTTCTTTTTTTTTTCTCTCTCTTTTCTTCCTTTTTTTTTCTTTTGAAAGCTCATCTATATTTAAAACAAGAAAGGCAAGTGCACAAATAATTAAAAAGATGTGAATGTTTTGTTACAATGGAAAATTTTATTGGAAGATAACAAAAAGGAATCAATATGATATGACAAAAAATACAAGAAAAGGAAAATAAAATGATAGACAGACTCAAATTTAGACTCAAACTTTGAGATTTGGACTTAGACTCAAACTCAGACTTAGACTTGGATTTCAATCTCAGATAGATAAGATTAGTTAAACTTAAACTTTTCCATGTCATGCCATTTAGGGCTAAGGTAAGATGGGGTTGAATTGGGTTCGGGTTCTTCATCACTTCTGAGGTTGGTAGTGAGGAATTCAGGTTGAAATGATCCACTTTGGATGTAATCTTCAACCTTTCATGTAGTTGCAACCAAAACTTTGAAAGTGGGTAGGTATTAGGTTAATAAGTGGTCTTGGTAGGTTGGAAGTATGTTTTGGACAAAGATGTCCACTTGTTCTTGCTCTGTTGGTCTGGTTACCATTTGAGCAACTTTAGCCCTCCACCTTGTAAGGAATATGGAGAAGGACTCCTTTGGAAGTTGCTTGGTAGTTTCTAAGTCACACTTAGTGACACCAACTTCATCATTATAATGATATTGCTTGACAAAGGCACGATAGATATCATCCCACGTTCTTTTTTGGCTCTTGACTAGTGAAAGGAACTGTCTCCTAGTAGCACTAGTTAGTGATTATTGGAATAGTTAAGCAAGGAGCTCGTCGGTAACTCCCAAAGGTTTCATTGCCCTCATATATATCTTTAGATGAGTCTTGGGGCAAGTGGTTCCATCAAATATTTCCAGTTCAGGCATTTTGAATTTAGGAGGAAGCTTGGCATCAGGGAATAAGGTTAAACTGTCCACATCAATTAGATCGTTGGGGGGCTTTAGGAATTTGATTATTATTTCTATGGCTTCAAGTTTCTCCATAAGCAATCTGGTGTCTAGATAAGAGAAAACTTCCCCATCTTGGTTTATATATGGGTTGGTTATTAGTCTAATTCAAGATAAGGTTTGGGTTAGGATGGTTAAGGTTTGCCTGGTTAATCATAGCTCGAACTTCCTTAATGATGAATTGCCTTTGTTCTTCGAATTGGACTTGTTAAGCAGCTAGGATAGCTTGGAAATGCTCTTCTTATTTCTTAAGAAGTCTGGTCATAAGTGTAGTCAAGGAAGCCATATCAAGTGGATTGGCCATTAGTACCACCAAACCAAAGCAACAAGATAAGTGATGGGCATGGAATAGTAAAGGTGATAAAGATATAGGCATGCAGATCCTAAAAGAAAAGGCTTCTTTATTATATCATAAACTAACCATTTTTTGGTCTTAAGATGAGATAGGGCAAATGCTTTGGGTTGTAGGATAGGATCAAAGATATTGGGTTTAAGGAGTGTGTTGGGCTAAAGTTATTAGACTTAGGGGTAACAGGCTGGTTTTGAGGGTAATGGGCCATGGATGTTGGGCTTAAGGATAGTGGGTTTGATTTTGAACAAGGGATAGGATCAAGATGATGGTATTGGCATGGAGAATTTAAGGAGACTAGTTTTTTTTTTTTTTTTCCATTCGAGGTTAGCCGCCACCCACCATCCAAGGCTAGCCGTAACCTGCTGTGAACCCTTAATTTTGCACCTTCCAATATGCGTTTGAACCTTAGAAGCACTTGGGCTTAGTAAATAAACCTTCGGAAGCTAAAAACCCTCAAAATGGAAAAAATAAAATATTTCTTTTTGGCATTTAAAACCATTCAAATCATCTAGGACTGAGTAATGAGTACAATGTAACTAGAATTGTGAAAAACGGATGAGGAACAAGCAAGAATGGGCCAAAACAGGCAAAATGGGCGAAAATGGGCTCGTTGCCGCCAAGCTGCGGCATTGACACAAAAGCCTATGTGGAACCGCAAAGGCTTCTGTGGAAATGATGCAAAGACCTCATCAACGCCCCAAAGGCCTTTGCTGCAACTCTAGTGAAAATTTGATTTTTTGCAATACCACATTGAAAATTTGTGTTTTCTATACTTTAACTCTCCCTCTATATATAGAGGACCTCTCCACACTTTAAAACACCAAATTTTAGAACTTGAAAAGCATTACTTCAAGCAAAATGCTTTGCATTTGCTCCTTGCTTTTCAAAGCAAGTTGGGGGGTTTCTCCTTGATTCCTACCCAACTAGTTCAAGGGTTTTCGCCCACCTATTCAAGGCAAGTCTCTTGCCCAAGGCTCATGTTTGCCGCCCAAGACTAGCCACCGCTTGTCGTCTAAAGCCAGTTGCCACCAGCCGTCTAAGGCTAGCTGCCACCTGCCACCCAAGGCTAGTCATCACCCATCGTCTGAGGTAAGCTTCTTTTCCCTCAATTCTCTTTTGTTTAAATTTTCTTGCCTCTTTTAGTTAGTTAATTAAAGTGATTCATCTAGATTGCTAGCTAATCAACTTGGTAATTAATCAAATTAATTAATTAACTCAACTCTCTTTTAATCAATGAATCAAAACACGATAAAGTGGTTAAGCTAAACTAATCCCTTTGCAAGAAGGGAGAATTGCGTGGGTTTTGATTCCTATTCAAAGGAATATGTAGGCATGCTTAGTTCAGGCATTGAATCCAATTTAAAACTAACCAACTTTCCCCCTATCACTGTCTTCACTTACTCTTATTTTGTTTCCTTTACTTTGTTATTAAGTTTAATTTGGGGAATATGTGACTTCCCTAGAATCTATAAGGGCTAAAGGAGGTATCCTCTATGTTTGGGTTTCATTTATAATGTCAACCTTTGTTTAGGCTATTACTTGTATTTATTTTATTGTTGAAATAAATGATCATGCACATTATAAGTTGTTCATGCATGTTAGTTTATTCATGAAATATATTTTAAGTCACTCTTATATTAATTGGCCAAACTTATTTTGTTAAAATAAACTGAAAACCTAGTCCCCGAATCCTCTTTGGTTTTGAGGCTAGTGATCTTTTTCATTTGGATAATAATTAGAGTCAAATGGGTTTTTTTCCTTATATTTTCCCAAGTAAAAATAAATTAAGGTGGCGACTCCAAGAAATAATTTTTAAACCTATCAAAGATAAGCCTGAGGGCTTTCTCATGAGTTCTTTCCTAAATGAGCATTTCAATTCCCTTTAGCGGATTGGACTGGTGCTCAGGCGAGGCCTCACAACCGCCGACTATACTGGGGACTAACATTCTTTTAATAAAAGGAAAAAATAAGTGGACTACTAATTAGTTTAAAAAGAGTTTGGCATTTTAATATGATTATGACTTTGCATGCATCACTTACATAGGCTCTTTGCCATCCAACCTAGTTCTAGGAAAATAATGGATAGTGAGTAGCATCGAGTGGGTAACCCTTCTTGGGTCTATTCGTCGATAGTGAAATCATCCACCCCCGACGAATCCTTTGATCCTTTCAAAGGTATAACGAGTATGCATGTACTATTGGACCTACGTGAAACTCTTTGACTCATATATGGTTAGGTATATCACTGCTCCACCCTTACCTTTTCATGTAATGAACTTATATCCTAGCCTTAGGTTATATGTACCATAATTACCTTGCATTTTTGCATTCTCATGAAATGTTTTCCTCATGCATAACATGCATTCATACTGTATAACAAGACAAGCATTCATCTCAAGTCTAGGTCAAACCTTGAACTGAATAAGGGTTAAACATTCTTATCGCCATTTAAATACCTTCCCTATAAACACTCTAACCTCCATCCAAACACCTTCGCCCCCACAAACCTAAAACCATCACCTTGACCTTTAACCTTAAACACCTCATCCTAACCTCCATTCAAACACTTTTTCCCCCATAAACCTAAAACCATCAACCTAACCTTTAACCTTAAATAGCTCACCCTAACCATCATCCAAACAACTTTGTCCTATAAACCTAAACCATCACCCTGACCTTTAAACCTGAACACCTCACCCTAGTCTTACCCTAAACACCTCGCCCTAGCCTTATCCTAAACACCAAACACCCAAACCTCACACCTCAAATGTAAACCTAAACCACCTTTAACCTTTGGACCTTAAGCCATAAACCCATATCCCTAAGACCTATATCTAACCCTAAAAACCCTACTACTTGACCATAAGCCTAACCCATAGCCCCTATCCTTATCTAAAACTAGACACCTTAAGTTCTCCATGCCAAAAGCATCATCTTAATCCTATCCCTTATTCAAAATCAAACCCATTATCCTTAAGCCCAACACTTGTGGCCCATCACCTTTCAAAATCAGTCTGTTACTCTTAAGTCTAATAACTTTGACCCAACACACTACCTTAAACCCATTACCTTTGATCCTACCCTAAGTTTAAAATATTTGCCCCATCATACCTTAAGCCTAAAAAAAAAAAAAAAAGGTTGGCCCATGACATAATGGGAAGCCTTTTCTCTTAGGATCTATATGCCTATACCTTCATCACCTTTTCTATTCCATGCCCATCACTTACCTTGTTACTTTGGTTTGAAGGTACCAATAGCCAACCCACTTGACTTGGCTTCCATGATTATAATTATGACCAGAGTCCTTAAGAAATAAGAAGAGTATTTCCAAGCTATCCTAGCTACTCAACAAGCCTAATTCGAGAAATAAGGGCAATTTATAATTAAGGAAGTTTGAGTTATGATTAACTAGACTAACAGAGCAAGAACAAGTCAACATCCTTATCAAGAATCTACTTCCAACCTACCGAGCCCACTTATTAACCCAATACCTATCCACTTTCAAAGCTTTGGTTGCAACTGTATCAAAGGTTTAAGATTGCATCCAAAGTGCATCATTTCAACTTGAATTCCTCACTACCAACCGAAGCAGTGATGAAGAACTCGAACCCAATTCAACCCATCTTACCTTAGCCCCAACTGGCATGATATGAAAGAGTTCAAGTTTAGCTAATCTAACCTATCTGAGATTGAAATCCAAGTTTGAGTTTAAGTCTAAGTCCAAATCTCAAAGTTTTGAGTCTAAATTCAAGTCTATGTCTGTCATTTTATTTTCCTTTTCATGTAGTTTTTGTCAATCATGTCAATTCCTTTTTGTTATCTTGCAATAAAATTTTCCATTTCAATAAAATATCCATATTTATTTGTGCACTTGTCTTTTCTTATTTTAAACATAGATGAGTTTCGAAAAAATTAAAAAAAAAAGAAGAAGAAAAAAAAAAGAGAAAAAAATAATAAAAATAAAAAAAAGAGAGAGGGAGAAATAAATAGTCAATTAAATCCACCACAACTAACATATATTGAGGTGCTATCAATAATTGTTTTGCTAGCTCCTAACCAAAGTAGGTCAAGAAATAGATCTCTCATCAAATATTTAAAGCACAAAATCAAACGATGCACCTCAACAAAGGGCAACAAGTTCTTCAAATCCAAAATTCAAATTTTAAAGCCCCTCAAAGTGAAGAAAATCATGGTGGAATGTTTTCTCCCAAATTTCAAGCTTGTTAAGTTGAAAACCCGAAAAGGGCAGCTTAGGCAAAAGTTAGAGCTAAAAAAAAATAAATAATAAAAAATAAAAAATGAAAAATAAAAAGAGAGAGAGAGCTCATCTTAGTCATCTTCCTTCGTATCATTCAAAGTTTGTCAAATCATCTTTACTCAATCCATCTCATCTCATGTCTTCAAAGTCATCCTTCCTTACTAGCTTGCTCATTCTCTAAACTAATATTGTCTTTTACGCTCTTATCTCATAGTGAAGGCATATCCTTCTAGGTCGTCATCATCTTTTGTTAATCTGTCTCATCACTCAGCTCAAAGAGTTTAGCCACAATCTCTCACATTGCTAGTCTGTCATATTCCTATCTCTCATTAGGAGCATAATCCCTAAGTTGTCTCTTTTCATTAGTCCTTCAACTGCTCATTAGGACACCTCCTTTCATCCAGTTTGTCATCTACATTCAAGTTAATAAAGTGTTGCCCTAAATCACTCTTCAATATGAAAATGACAAGATTTGTTGGGCTCGTTCTTTTCTGTGAATCATGCTATAAATAGCAAAATCATACAACCTCCCTGACCCTTTTTAGAATTTTTGACCCACCTTTGAACCATTCCTAAACCTCAAAATGTACCATCCTTTCCTTGGTAAAGTCTCATCATCTTCTAAGGGCTAAACCCATGGGCAGAACCAAAGATTCTAAGTCTTTTAAGACTCATCATCCTTAAAGACAAATTTCTCTAACATAACCAAAATCAACTCATGTCTTGCAAAACTTAGAAAAGACTCAAACCACTCAAAGCCCAGTCATTCTATGTCTCATTGGCAAAATCTCATCATCCTAAAAAAAAAAAAGGGTCTTCACCCTAAAACCCAAGCCCCAAAAGCCTTCACCTTGAAGCCTAAACCAAGAAGCCTTCACCTTGAAGCCTAAACCATAAAGCCTTCACCATAAAGTCCAAACCATTTGAAGCCCACTCCCCAGGAATCTTCACCTTAAAGCCCAAACCAAAAAACCTTCACCATGAAGCCTAAACTAAGAAGCCTTCACCATGAAGCCCAAACCCAAAAGTCTTCACTACAAAAGCCAAACAAAAAGCCTTTACCATGAAGTCCAAACCAAGAAGCCTTCACTATGAAGCCCAAGCTGAGCTTTCACCATTCACAAAAAGACCATAGTCTCTTCCAAGGCCAAATCTGACCAAGCCTTCCCTAACTAATTTCCTAGCCTGACCTTTCCTCTAAGCTAGACCTAACTGAGCTTAAGGTAGAACTTGACCAAGCCTTCCAAATGAACTTCCCAAAGGTTATAACCTAATTAAGCTGAAGTGCTAGACCTGACTAAGCCTTCCATATGAACTTCTTTGAGGACAAGCCCCACAAGTTGACCTTCCCTAAGCTTTCCAATCTAATCATCTCTAAAGACCTGACCCTCCTAATCCAGCCTCAAACCAAATATTCTCCAAAGTCAAAAGCCCAATCTTTTCCAAGACCACACCTTGAATGACTTTTTCCTAGGCCAAACTAATAGCCATTAATCATTCAATCTCACACCTGACATGCCCATTTTCACCTCTAAGCTAGCCAATCAACCAAAAACCAAATGACCAAACCACTTTCCTCTGTCATTCTAAAGTGGGGGCACATCCCTTCCAAATATTCACCTTTCTAAAATGAGGACATCTTTCTTCTAAAGATCAACACTTTGATATCAAGACTGACCCTTCATAGGTTTAAGGTATTAGATCATGGCATAATTATCTAGCATTTTTTGCATTGAACAGGATAATGAATTAAGGCAAATTGTCAAAACTCTTGAAGAAAGATAGGATCATCATCATCATTTCTACCAGATAGGATCACCACTTCGTCGAATCCTACCAGACAGGATGATCGTGCCTACCAGATATGACTAGTGATTTGGTATTCCTACCAAACATGAATATTACGTTTATATCCTACTAGATAGGATCATCATTATCACTCTTAGCAGACAGGACCAGTGATTTGCTATTCCTACTAGACAGGAATATTACTCTTAGATCCTACCAGACAAGATCATCATTATCACTCCTACCAGATAGGACTAGTGATTTGCTATTCCTACTAGATAGAAATATTACTCTTAGATCCTACCAGACAGGATCATCATTATCACTCCTACCAGACAGGACCAGTGATTTGTTATTCCTACCATATAGGAATATTACTCTTAGATCCTACCAGACGGGATCATCATTATCACTCCTACCAGATAGGACTAGTGATTTGCTATTCCTACCATATAGGAATATTACTCTTAGATCCTACTAGACAGGATCGTCATTATCACTCCTACCATAAAGGGCTAGTGATTTGCTATTCCTACTAGACAGGAATATTGCTCTTAGATCCTCCCAGACAGGATCATTATTATCACTCCTACTAGATAGGACCGATACTTTGTCATTCCTACCATACAAGAATACTGCTTCTAGATCCTACCAGATAAGAACATTGCTTCTAAGATCCTACTAGACAGGGTTATTATCATTAACATCATCACAACCTACCAAGTAGGATCACCACTTCATTGATTCTTACTAGACAGGGTCATCTTCTTTCCTACCAGACAGAATCCTCATCATCATTCCTACTAGACAAGACCACCACTTCATCGATTCCTACCAAATAGGGTCATCATCACCACCATTTTGTCGATTCCTACTAGACAGGGTCGTCATCATCACCACTTCATCGATTCCTCCTAGACAAGGTCGCCATCATAACTACCAGATTGGAACATCACTTTTAGTGCCTATCAATTATCACATGCTACTAACCATTAGATCTCCCAAATATACCTAGGGCATCTTCCCTAAAATTCAACCATACCTCTCACCCAAATGTTTAAACTCTAACCCATACATTAATTTGGTTCCTTTTACAATCTCCCATCCTGAGGTTCACTGTCATCAGAATTGCCTTTCAGACAAAGACAATTCTGATGAGGGGGTAACTATGAACCCTTAATTTTGCACTTTCAAGTATGCGTTTGAACCTTAAAAGCACTTGGGCTCGGTAAACAAACCTTCGGAAGCTGAAAACTCTCAAAATAGAAAAAATCAAAATATTTCTTTTTGGCATTTAAACCCTTTCAAATAATTTGGGATTAAGTAACGAGTACAATGCAACTAGAATCATGAAAAATGGATAAGAAACGAGCAAGAACGGGCCCATTGCTGTAGAGTTGTGTGGCATTGCCGCAAAAGCCTCCGCAGAACTGCAAAGGCCTTTGCAATCCCACATTGAAAATTTGTGTTTTCTATGCTTCAACTCTCCCTTTATATATAGAGGACCTCTCCACACTTCAAAACACCAACTTCTAGAGCTTGAAAAGCATTACTTCAAGCAAAATGCTTTACATTTGCTCTTTGCTTTGCAAAGCGAGTTGGGGGGTTTCTCATTGATTCCTACTCGATTAGTTTAAGGCTTTTCGCTCACCTATTCTAGGCAAGTCTCTTGCCTAAGTCTCATGTCCATTGCTCGAGGCTAGTCGCCGCCTGCTTGTCGAGGCCACTGCATGCCGCCACTCAAGGCTACTCGTCGCTCACCATCTGAGGTAAGCTTCTTTTCCCTTAATTCTCTTTTGTCTAAATTTTCTTATCTCTTTTAGTTAGTCAATTAAATTAATTCATCTAGGTTGCTAGTTAATCAACTTAGTAATCAATTAAATTAATTAATTAACTCAACTCTCTTTTAATCAATAAATCAAAGCATGATAAAGTGGCTAGACTAAACTAATCCCTTCACAAGAAGGGAGAACTTTGTGGGTTCTGATTCTCATTCAAAGGGATGCGTAGGGATGCTTGGTTCAGGCATCGAATCTAATTTAAAACTAACCAACTTTCCCCCTATCACTTTCTTCACTTACTATTATTTTGTTTCCTTTACTTTATTATTAAGTTTAATTTGGGGAATGTGTGACTTCCCTAGAACTCATAAGGGCTAGAGGAGGTATCCCCTATGTATGGGTTTCATTTGTAACATCAACCTTTGTTTAGACTATTACTTGTATTTATTTTATTGTTGAAATCAATAATCATGCATATTATAAGTTGTTCATGCATTTTAGTTTGTTCATGAAATATATTTCAAGTCACTCTTATATTACTTGGCCAAACTTATTTTGTTAAAACAAACCTAAAACCTAGTCCTTGAATCCTCTTTGGTTTCGAGGCTAGTGATATTTTTCCTTTGGATAATAATTGGAGTCAAATGGATTTTTTTCCTTATATTTTCCCAAGTAAAAATAAATTATATTTTCCCAAGAAATAATTTTCAAACCTATCAAAGATAAGCCTAAGGGCTTCCTTGTGAGTTCTTTCTCAAATGAGCATGTTGATTCCCTTTAGCAGATCGGACCGGTGCTCGAGCAAGGCTTCACATTTGCCATCCAAAGCCAGCCATCGCCTGCTATCCGATGCCATCCACCGCCTGCCATTTGAGGCTAGCTGCCATCCGCCATCTGAGACTAGCTGCCATCCACCATCTGAGGCTAGTTACAGTCTGCCATCCTAAGCCAGTGGCCACCAGCTGTCCTAGGCTAGTTGTCGCCTACCGTCTAAGGTAAGCTCCCTTTTCCTTTAATTTTTTATTGTCTAAATTTCCTTGCCTTTTTTAGTTAGTTAATTAAATTAATTCATCTAGGTTGCTAGCTAATCAACTTGGTAATCAATTAAATTAATTAATTATAATCAATTAAATTAATTAATTAACTCAACCCTCTTTTAATCAATCAATCAAAACATGATAAAGTGGGTAGGCTAAACTAACCCTTTCGTAATAAAGGGAGAACTGTGTGGGTTCTAATTCCCATTCAAAGGGATATGTAGGCATGCTTAGTTTAGGCATTGAATCCAACTAAAATTAACCAACTCTCCCCCCTATCACCTTCTTTGCTTACTTTTATTTTGCTTTCCTTTACTTAGTTATTAGTTTAGTTTGGGGAATGTGTGACTTTCCTAGAACCCATAAGGGCTAGAGGAGGTATCTCTTAAGTTTGGATTTCATTGTGATATTGACTCTCTTTTATTTTGAATTCTAATTGTGTATAAACTTTATGGATAGAATGATCATATTATAAATTGTTCATGCATTTTAATTGTTAAGAAAATATATTTTAATTTACTTTTATATTACTTGGCCAAACTTATTTTGTTAAATTAAACTGAAAACCTAGTTCCCAAATCCTGTTTGGTTTCGAGGCTAGTGATCTTTTTTCCATTGGGTAATAATTGGAGTCAAATGGTTTTTTTCTTATATTTTCCCAAATAAAAGTAAATTAAAGTGGCGACTCCAAGAAATAATTTTCAAATCTATCAAAGATAAGCTTGAGGGCTTCCTCATGAGTTCTTTCCCAAATGAGCATTTTGATTTCCTTTAGTGAATCGAATTGGTGCTCGAGCGAGGCCTCACACATGGCAGGTTTTGAAATGGTTTCCTTATCTGATCTAGCTGTAGGATACAATTAGATAATGGTTCATCCTCTTGATAAAGAGAAGACAGCCTTCACTACTGAGTAGGGCACCTACTATTACTAGGTTATGGCATTTGGGCTCAAAAATACTAGGGCAACATACCAAAGGATGGCTACTACTATTTTCCATGATATGATGCATAAAGAGATTGAAGTTTATGTTGATGACATGGTGATAAAAGGCACCACTGCTGAAGAACATTTAGAAGCATTAAGGCAATTCTTCTTTAGACTTCACTAGTACTATCTCAAACTCAATCTTGCCAAATGTGTCTTTAGAGCTTCATTTGGAGTATTCCTAGGCCACATGGTCAGCAAAAAGGGTATAGAAGTGGACCTTACTAAATCAAAGGTGATTTTAGAAATGCCACCTCTTAAAATAGGGATGGAGATCAGAGGTTTCCTTTGACGGGTCCAATACATTAGTCGATTTATTAATCAATTGGCTGATGTATGTGGGCTTATCTTCAAGCTACTCAGAAAAGAGGCCTCCAAGCATTGGAATGACGACTGCCATAAAGCCTTTGACCATATCAAGCAATACTTGCTAAACCCACCAGTATTACAGCCACCAAGGCCTGGAAGCCTTTGTTAAACTAATGAAACAATGGGGGCAATGCTAACTCAAACTACTCCTGATTCCAACAAGGAAAATGCCATCTATTACTTGAGCAAAAGGACGAGCTCAAATATAGCTTTATAGAAAAACTATGCCTTGCTTTGGCCACAAGCTGCAACACTACCTCTACTTTTTTACAACTCATGTTCTTAGTGACAAGAGCCATTTGAAATTCCTTATGGAGAAGCCAATTTTTGAAGGTAAGATGACAAGGTGGATGGCTGTATTAGCAGCCCATGATCTTAAGTATGTATAGAGAAAAGCAATCAAGGGTAGCATAGTGGCTGATTAGCTAGCTGTAGCTCTAATAGATGGTGAATGGGCTAAACTTGAGTTCCCTAATGAGGATATCTTGATGATTAGCAATGAAGTTTGGAAGCTCCACTTTGACATGGCATCTGACAACAAAAGGTACGGTGCTGGCATTGTGTTCATTACACTAAGTGGGGAAAACCTACCCATGGCCATCAAACTAAACTTTGAGGTGGCAAACAATGAAGCAAAGTATAAAGCATGCATTTGCTATCTTGAAGTAGCAGTAAGGCTCAAAATCAAATGTTTTGAGATTTATGGTGACTCAAATCTAATAGTTTCCCAAGCCTTAGGGAAGTGGAAGATCAGAGAAGAACGGTTAGTTCCTTACCATAAATGCGTAGATGAACTAGCAGCCAGTTTCTATGAACTATCTTTCCATTATCTTCTAAGAATGAAGAACAGATTTGCTGATGCTTTGGCAACACTCACCTCAATGCTTGACATAAATGGCAGCTTCATAACCAGACCTGTTACAATTAAAGTTAGGTATGAGCCAAGATGCATGACTCATTACTTGAAAATTCAAGTGGTTGATGGCAAACCATGGTTTTGGGATATCCTCAATTATATTAAGAAAGGACTCTATCCTGAAGGGGCCTCCAAAATAAAAAAGAGGACTTTAAGACAGTTGTCCAAAGGATTCATTCCAAATGGGGAAGTACTATAAAAACAGGTTTGGGATAAAATCCATCTAAGGTGTGTCACTGAAAAAGAAGCCTAGCAGATCATGGAATGGATGTATGGTGGCAACAAAGGCCCACATTATGAATGAAATTGCTTTAGCATGCAAGATCATGAATCAAGGTTACTTCTGGATTACTATGAATCAAAACTGTGCAAGATATGTGCAAAAGTGCCATAAGTGCCAAATTTACGCCAAACTCCAAAAGCAGCCTCCTGTACTTTTATCCTCTATCACTGTGCCTTGGCCATTTCCATCATAGGGCTCAGATGTCATTGGCAAGATAAGCCCAAAGTCTTCCGACAAGCATGAATACATCTTGGTAGCTATTGATTACTTTTTCAAGTGGGTTAAAGCTGCACCCTACTAAATATTAGATTCTAAATGAGTGGCTCAATTTATCTGTACTAGCATCCTTTATAGGTCTGGGGTTCATTTTGAGATCATCACTAACAATGGATGTTACTTCTAAAAGGAGGTCACTCAGCTATTGAAGAAGGAGAAAATCCAACACCATAAGTCTTCCCCATACAAACCCCAAACAAATGGTGCAGTTGAAGCTGCAAATAAGACTCTTAGGAATATACTATAAAAGATGGTTGACAACCATAAGGATTGGCCCCTATATTTACCTTATGCCTTATGGGGATACAAAACAATAGTGCATACTCCAACTAGTGCTACACCTTACTCTTTGGTGTATGGGATGGAAGTTGTCCTGCCAATTGAGATAGAAGTCAAATTAGCTCGCATTATGAGGGATATAGTTGGATAAAGTGGAATGGGCGAAAGACTACGATGACCAACTCCTTGCCATTGATGAAAAAGAATGGATGCCTTATACCATATTCAAGGCTATCAACAGAAACTGGCTAGGCACTTTGATAAGAAAGTCAAGGACAAAGGACTATAGGAAGGTCACCTTGTGTTGAAAGAAATAAGGGTGCCTGTTCATGATCTAAGGGGAAAATTCAGACCTAATAAGAGTGGCCCATTTGTGATCAAGAAGATCCTATCTAGTGGAGTAGCAATCTTGATAGACTTAGATGGCATAGAATTTGCTAGCCCATGCAATTTAGATCAACTCAAGAGATACTTTGCATAAGCATCCTTGTAATTCATGCATAGCATTTGCAATCCTTGTAAATGTATACACAACATTCGTATTTCCTTCATACATAACTACTTGGACCTGATTCTCCATAAAGAAGAAAAAGAATAAAAAAATGATATTGTTGTAAGGAAATACGTAGGCAGCCTATGCGGGTTCGGTCCAAATCATCAATGAAATTTCATTTTCACATTCATTTAGCTCTTAATTGCATTATGAAATGATAAAAAATAAGCTTGCTAAGTTGAAAATCCAAAAGGGTACCTTAGGCAAAAATTAGAACAACAAAAGAAAAGATAATAAGAAAAATGATATCTTATTTGTCTTATTTAATTTTTAGAACATCAAAAGAAAATAAAGACATGATCATTTTAGTCTCCTAAAGTAAATAGAAAACAATCCAACAATCATGATTCTTCCTCTTCCTTTGTCTCCTAAAGTATAGTAGCCCTCCTAACCTTCTTTGATTTCCACGAGTTGGCTATCCACCAATCAATGTACTGTAAGGACTTACCATCAGAATAAACAGGATCAATAGCATGAAAACCTCTTACCCATCCATTCTTGATAGCTCGAGCAATAGTCTCGGTAATCAAAACATATTCGAATAGAGCACCATATGGGGGCACACCTGTCTATGTCCCATCTAGCGCATAACCCTAGTAGCTTGGTAAAAGGTCACAATCCTTAGTCCCAGAAGATAGACCATCTTATAGCCAAAGCTCATGGTCATAAACCTATTGACGTTGTACCATTTATACCTTCATAGCAGCTCATCAGAATCCAGCTCAATCAACCATTTGATCCACTCTCTCTCTCTGAGTCCTTTTTTATCACAATGGTTCGGGTCCTATATTAGGAAGCAGAGTAATCCACCTTGGTTACAGGTCTCAGCTAAAACTGAAAGTGCAAAAGATAAGCAGAATAAAATATGAAAATAGTTGAAGGATAATTCAAAAGTGAGAACTAAACCTGAAGAATGATAGGACTGATAGTGCAAGGGCCATAAGAAGCGCAGGACTTATCCAAGCTCATAAAGGTCTTAATTAGCACTATGGCAATAATGGATCTCCCATCCTCCATTTGAGGAATCAGCTCAGTAACTCTAGCATCCCCTCCGCTAGTAGGGTCATAAAAATATATCCTGCAGGCAGACAGAATGATAAAGCCCTCATCCTCAAATGAAACCATCCATCATCCTTAAAATCCTTAGGATCATGGAATTCTGCAATCATAGCAGTAAGATCTACCCAATCCTCCACTACTATGGGACCAATAACTTCCACACTCAAGTTAAAAAGTCCCTTGAAAGAATTGAAATACCCTACTTTCTCAACAGGAGTAGCTAGCATATCCTTAGGATCAGATCCAAGCAATACAGAAAATTCCTTAAAAGTAGGACACATCTCCTCCATAGATGCCCCAAATCTAAAGACATGGGCAACTGGATCCCAAAAGTGCATGCATGCACATAAAAATCCCAATCAATCTTTATGCCTCTTAGAGAAGGCATAACACTTACCCCATATTTTTCTAAATTGATTCTCGCCATTTTTGTAAGGTTTTTACACCATAAGAACATTGCATGGCTGAAATAGAGCTCCATCGTGAAGAGTAAAAAATAAAAAATAAAAACATAGCATAAAATTGATGAAAAAGTAAGAATATAGTAGAAAAATGATCTTTGAAAGCTTGGAAATCAATTGTATGGACTAAAAGCATCAGAAATGGCTTAAAAAGCCAAAAATCTAAAAATCTGCCTAGATTTGGACTATGTGCTGCCAAGACTTGAGGCACATCAAGCATGGAGTAGCGTGCCACCCAGACCATGCCACCTTGTTCCACCTTATCCTTTGACAGATTTTGACAATAGTTCTCAAAAATTTTGCATAGTTTTGAGCCATAAAAAATTCATTTTCATATCAAAACCAGTGCAGAGTTGGCAAAAAAAAAAAAGAGGTAAAATGAGAGAAAAGCATAAAGGAATAGCATAATGAAAGCCTTATTAAGTAAAAAGTTTGCATGTAACATATCCATATCATGCATCTAAAGCATCCATAAAAATATCCATAAGTCACAAATATTATACATACATCCAAAATGCTGCATAAACATAGAGAGTGCATCATCCTTAGTACATGCATACATGACATACATAGCTAATGTAACAGGTCACTAACGACCACGCCTGGGTCTGCTGCATCCCTACCTGGGCTTCTTCTCATGCTCCTCCACCATTTTATCCATATCATACAGAAAGATACTTAGGGCAAATGCATATCGACCGAGAATATCATAATGATAATGGGTAAATTCTATAGGAATCTGAAAAGAGAAATCAAACCTAAGAGTTATTGCCAAGCAGACAAAGGTTAAAGTACAAGCTGTGCAAAATTTTAGCTTTGTAATGTTCCTGATAATGATGGGGAAGAATGTTGGTCGCTCATTAGGAAGATCATAGCACCTTGATCGGTTGTCATAAGAAACATAATTAAGATGAGCTGGTAAATAGACAAGACCAGCAGGCAGGAGAATCAGTTCAGTCAAACCTCCCACTAAAGCATTTGGAGCTGGAGCTGAGCCACTAGCCCCGAAAGGTCCAACCCTAGAAGGACCAGCCACAAAACCCAAAGGACTAGCTATAAATCCTAAAGATCTAACCCTATGACCCATGTTGCCAATAGGGGTAATACCACAAGCTCGTGGAGAGATGAAACTTCCAACTCTGGAAGGGGGCCCTTGGGAAGTGCTTGAGCTAGACCCCCGATGTGTCGACCTTCGTAATCCATCCAATGGAGGTGTGCCCTGCATCAGGGAAGTCTTGCAGAACTCATCATAGTCAATATCAAGTAAGATATAATCCAGGCATGAGATCCCTACAATCCAAGTATCCTTTCCCAGGATAGCTAGACCATATCTCATGTTTATAGAAGAAGGCTATGGCACAACCCTCTCTCCTGTAATCGGTGCCCTCCCCTCTGTCCCATTTAGAACATCCTCAAAGACTCACAACAAAGCAAGAGGTGATAAGAGGATAAGTGTAAACTAGGCCTGATCCGATCAAATATCCATGCTACCAATCTCTCAAATGGCATCTATCTCACCTATAAATAGACCATAAAATAAGCAGCGGAAGGTAGAAGGTAAAACCCAAGTCAAGTTCAATGAAGGTAAAACCCAAGTCAAGTTCAATGAAGGAATACCTAGTCTATAGTCAAGGTAGCAAAGGTCCTTCTGTAATTCTCAAAGGATGACACCATGTACATGTCTCTATTAGACGCTCTCCAAAGGCATCCATAGGGTGGGTCATAACAGTAGACTCTTTTTGTGGAGCTAGCATTGAAAACTGTTCATAGGCCTAGTACTGTAAGAAATAAATTTTATTAGTCACTAGACAGAGATTAGAAAATTGGATGACAGTATAATAATCACCTCGATCACAATAGAGGTACTGCCATGGTCGCTAAGTGTCCCGCGAAAAATGCTGCACAACTCCTGGTACATAGCACAAAGCGCAGCACCTCCCTAAACAAACTTGCCGATCTCATCCAAGTTCACCAATGAGCGCAGGACACTCAGGTTAATGCTATCCTTGCTATTATGTAGAAAAGTACAACTCAAGATAATCAAGGCACATAGCCTAGCACCCTGATTAATATCATACTAACCTACAATCTAACCCATGGTCATCAAGGCCTGATGAAGCTAGGAATGTGGGACATTAGGGTTTCTATAGGGTGGGTCAGTCCCAATCAAAGTAGTCATCTCTGTGGGAGAGTGCTTGGTCTATGAAGAGTAAAATTCAAGAGGATGAGATATGAAGTGTATACCAGTAAGCATGTTCCACTTAAGGGGAGTGACGATCATCTCACCGCACGAAATATGGAATGTATTTGTGGTGTCCCACCAATGCTCTGCTAATAACCTAACTATAATGGTGTTGACAAGTTGTTTGATGTTTAGCTCCAGCCACCCGAGTAAGCTAGATGACTCGAGGCATTGATGAATGGCCTCTTGATTCCCCAGATAAAGGTGAATCAACTACATAACACTCCGGCCTCCCCTAGACCTCAATTGTACCCTCTTAAATTTTTAATGTATCATGTTATTTTTATGGTTAAAAAAAAGGGAAAATAATAATAAGTAATAATAATAATTTTTAAACTAACCAAAAATGTAGGAATAGAGCATACTTGAAGAGATCCAATGTAACTGACATGACAATCATGCTCTTTCAACAATATCTCTGGATTTTAATCATCTATTGCTGGCTGGTAGTGAGTTTCCATAAAGATAGTTGAAGAAAAAAAAAAGAGTGAAAAAATGAAAGCTAGAGAGAGAGAGGAAGTGAAAAAATGAAGTTATGAAAATAAGAAAGGAAGAGGGGTATATATAGGTGAATGGTGGGCCCCCTCATAATGATACCTTTTGGTTTTCTTTGATTCGCAGGTCTAGATCACATTGTTTCATTATAATAGGCTCATTTTAACTTGAAATTTAGTTCCATTTGAAGTAGTTAATTCGCAGATGGGGTCTTAATCGGAGTTCAAAATCTCCTAAAATTGTAGAAAGATCAAAAATTTAAAAATAGCCCAAAAATTAGAAAACAGGCTAGACAAGGTAAAAAAAATTAGAAAACAGGAATGCAGACAGGGACCTTACAAGATTCTCAGAATAACATCCTAAGCCTTCAGGTTCACACTTATTAGATTCAGCCTTTGTCCAGCCAAATCAGATAAGGGGGGATCAAAATTACACTTCCAGTTGACTAATTTTCGATTACGAATCTATAGAATCAAACCAAACTCAAATCATATTAGAAATGGACTAAAATCGGCCACAACAGTGAGAAATTGGGTCATACCAACTCTAACAGCACTCCACTAGGTTAGGCGGCATGCCCAGCCAGCAAGCAACTAGTGCTGCTGACCATTCCACCTGTTATATAAATATAGCTTCCATTTCAACTTTTTGACATGATTTTTGAGGCAGAAATTCACCCATATTGCTTTTCCTTTTATGCTAAAATTCTGTTTAAAAATTGATATTAAAATATGTCACTCTAAATTCTTTTAATTTGCAATTATTATTTTATTTTGCTAACCTTTCCTATTTAAGATTCAACTTCAGGGTTCCTAAATCCAAGGTGGAGCTTAGATCTAGAGTTAAGCTCACCCCATTCATCCGAAAGTCAAGGAAAACAAAGGTGAATTTCTTTTCTTCTTTGCATTTCTAAAATTCTAAAGTTAAATATAGAATTCTCTCTATTCTATCTTTCTTTAGGTCTAAAACAGAAAAGATTTAAAATTTATTAATTTGAAAATCAGAATTAAATTAATAAACCAAACTAACATTTTTTCCAGAATCCCTTCTTTGCAAAAAGAAAGAACTGCATGGGGTTTGATTCCTATTTAATAGGATATGTAGGCTGCCATTCTGTAAGGCATCAACTTTAAAATCTTTTTCAATAACATTTTCCCCTTTCATATTTACAGTTTAAGTTTTATTTTACTTTGTTATTTATTTGTATATGTTTGATTCTTTATGTTCATTTCTTTACTTTAGTTGGGGAATGTGTGTTTTTCCTAGTACCCATAAAGGCTAGAGGAAATATCCTCTTTATTTCATTCATTTCAGTTTTGTAATAATTAAGTAGGATTTATTTTTGCTTATTTATTTATAACTGTCATTTCATTTTATCAACTATAACTTTTTCATTCATCATTTTTACTTATGTTCATGCATACACTAAAATTGCCTTTTTTAAGAGTTATTTTGTAACTTTTAGCCAAACATTTGTTTAAATACCAAAACCTCATCTTTGAGCCCTTTTTAGTCACTCGCAATTAGTGCTTTTCCATTGGGATAAATCAAACATTTGAAGTCAATCAATTTGGTTTTTCCTTTAATTTTCCTAATTAAAATAAGTAAATTAAAGTGGCGACTCCCTTTTATAAATAACAAATTGCAAAACTCAATTTTCTGAACTCATAGTGAGTTCTAATTGTAGAGTTTCTCCCAAAGAGTATTTCAATTCCACAATGGATCAGACTGGTGCTTGGGTGAGGCCTCACACAAATATCAATAACCCATATACTTTTGAAAGTCGAGTATGTATAACAAATACTTTAATAAATTTGAGACTTTTTATTTAAATATGAATAATTTGCAAAATGCTTCAAATACAAATTCAAGTAACTAATTTTAGTTTCAAATATACTTTCAAATGATTATTAACACATTTCAAATATGATTTCATATAATTGATAGGATATTTTAAATACTTTCTTTAAATAACTAATAACTTGAAATTCGATTCAAATATAATTATAAATACAACTAATGAAATATGTTTCAAAACTTCATTTATCTAGTAATTATCTTTAAAATCATTTATAATAGATAAGAGAGGATTCTATCCTCTTTTTCTCATCAAATTGCAATAACGGCAGCTTTTCTTGTGGAGCATTTGACATACATCTTATACTATCTTGTAAAATATCATTCATAAAATAATATGAAATCATATAATTAGCAGAAATATGATCTACAATAAATAACTACGAATTTGATCCATGCATCATAACAGAACCATAATAATGGCATAGGCTCTTTTGCAAAGCAATACCATACTTCTTACGCCAGGCGGGCCAGGCCAAGCAGCTAGGATAATTCCTCCTCTCAACTGGAGTCAATATAGTGTGCACTGCCTAGTGTTCCCCATATTGAAGAAGGGGATCTCTGCTTAAAAATTCTCAAATTTTCAAAGAAAATAATTTACAAAACATATAACAATGCTCTAGCATATAAATTTTCATAAAGGGAAAATCAATAAAATATCACATCTCTTATAAGAGAATTTAACAAATTTAAATGCTCACATAGGAGATTGCAAATATTCATATAAAATGCTTCAACACTCATCAATAACAAATTTATTCAATACTTATAAATCAATATAAACCCATTAATGTCTATTTTTGCAAATACTTTATAACTTTTAAAATCATAATAAACATATATATGTAGTTCAATTATACTATCAAAAGGAAATCGAATAATCATATATGTATTTACAATAAACACAAGGAAGAAACTTTTATGAACTTATTATTTAGGATTCACATAGCAATTAGGAAACTCAAATAGATGAAAATTTTCATTCAGGGTAGTTTAAAGATAATACAGTTTTTGATTTCAAAGTTGCAATGGATAAAAGGATAGTAATTACTCACCTCTTCTCACTATGTTCTTCTAGCTAAGTTCAACCCATCTCAACTTGCATGCAACTCATCTTTTCCTCGTTTCATTTCTGCCTACACGTAAAATTTCAAATCACATATCAATTATGATTCAATCCTTTATTTGTTACTCTTATAATCTATTCATGGAATCTTTATCAATTAAATCTTTTATAAATTATTCTTATATACTTCCTACAATTCTAACAAAAATTTGGCAGTATCTCTCCTAAAATTGGACTAATCCCCCCTAACAATCAACAAACATCCTCAACTTAATAAATATCACAATTTAGTTGTCCAACTAGGACCTCTAATACATCAAATAATCTCATCTGCCATCTCATCTCAATTTAATTTAATTTATTAATTTCACTAATAAAATTATTAGAATATTTATAAAAATTATCTCATCTTAATATTCGATTAAGATAACATAAAAATTCATATAAAAACACAATTTCACCATATATAAGGAAATTCATTAGGTATATAATTAACATCTCATATTATGTAAATTTGTAGAAATACTTTAAATTAATTTAATCATATATATATATATATATATATATATATATATATATATATATATATATATATATATATATATATATTGAGAAAAAATACATAAATAACTTTCTTATTACTTAATCAAACCGGTAATAAACTATATACAATTATTATTAACAAATTCATAAAATTCCTATAATATTGTTTCATTTGCTTAATAAAATTATTTTAATATTATTTATTTAATAATTATATATATATATATATATATATATATATATATATATATATATTTACTAATAATATAAAGGAAAATTCATATAATTTAATAATATTCAACTATATAATTAAAAGAAAATCATCAATGATCTAATTTCATTTTATAGAATTTTTATACAATTTAGTAATGATTTTTACTTATCAAATTAATACTAAAAACAATTAAATATAAACAAACTAACAAATTTTTAAGCATTTAAACACTAGCATTAACATAACAAAAATGCATTCTAGGCTCACCGAAATCAAATTCTCGCAATCTAGCTTTGAAATTTGATCGTATATGCGAAGAACGACTTGTTGGAACATCCTTGTCACAGGCGGTGCATGGATCCATGTGCCGGCAATTATTCGACAATGCATCACGGCTGAAGGTGGTAGTCAGAGGCGGGGTTGATGCTTCTTGCTAGCCTTGATGCCAGGAACATAGATATGCACCTCACTCGCCGCCACGTTTCTCCGTTCTGCCGAAAAACGCCTCAAAAGATTTGGTGGCTTAACTTCCAATCTCCTTCTTCAGTCATCCTCAACCAATAAGCCAGGTATCAAATTGAAATCCATGCTGAGACCATTCCATAGCCACTTGAATCACCTTCATTCGTCACTGGAATCGCCAAAAATAATGGTTTAAATCCTCAGTGCTAATGAAGCTTTGCCTTGCTCATCTGTCGTTGTTAGTCATCCTTTCTCACCGTTGCTGGTTTCACCTTAGTCACCAGACAACAAACTCCTCTATGGTATAGGAAGTGCAACCCACCGCTAGTTGGAGCTCATCCAACAACCCTCCACTCTCTCTTCGCCTCTGTCTCCCTTCCTCTCTTCCCAATCTCTGCTGTCCTATTTTCTCTTTTTTTTTTTTTTTTTTTTCTATTTATACACATATACTTATATTTTCTTTTTCTCATTTTATATACATAAATCCTTAAAAATTTACATAATATATTCTATAATTATTTTTCTACTATAATTAATATTATTAATATTATGATCATCATCTTTATTATTATTATTATTATTATTATTATTATTATTATTATTATTATTATTATTATAAACAAAACTAATCTCTAAATTAAAATAACATCAAATTTATATGAAAATATTTTCTTAAATCATATTCTATTATTTTTATCACAAATATCTTTATTAATAATATTTTCATTTTTTTAATACGCATTTTTAAATTAACTGTATGATATTAAACCTAAAATTTTCTTAGTACTTAATTTCTTAAAATATTCTCATTCCCTAAATTTATCAAAAAATAATCATTTTTCTTATTAACATGGAAATCCAAAAATTATGAAAAAATAAGGTTGTTACACTATATTTGTAAACAAGGCATGCTGTGCTCGTGCTATTGTTCATAATTTGGTGTGGAGGTTTCTAAAGCATAATCATCATTATTGTTGTATTCTAAATTGAAGGAGGTAACCTTTAAACTTAATTTAATCATATAGTAGTGATTCAAACATGGTTATGTGATCTTTGAGATTGAATTAATTGCAAAAAATCATGATTAAAAACATATTCATTTTTTTTTTTAAATCTTTGGTATCAAAGCTTTAATTGCTTGTTTCCTACATACATGATGTGTTCTCTATGTATGAGAAATCAAAAGCAAAGATTATATGTGTTTTTGGCATAATTTTAAACTTTTTGAACATGGTTATTTAGGTGTTTTTCATGCTTTATAACTATCTATATACTTAACAAAATGGAATATTTTTGTGTCTATTGAAAGTTCATCATGAGAGCTTTAAATCTATATAAAGAACACAAATTTTTGTTAAGAATTGAAAGAGTTATGAGGCTTCATAGTTGAAGATTTGAAAATCGAATTCTGGAAATTTAAAGAAGTTGAATCTATTTTCATTTTTTTTCTTAATCTCAGTCTGATTGTTTGTTTGCCAAACATGAAAATCCATATCTCAAAAGTGAAAAACAACTACACCAATGAGATCAGGATGGTCGAAAATAGGGGGATAGGAAGAATTTCAAAGGTATCCAGTGCTTGTAAGGTGGCGCGTGCATTACACTCACCAATGGTGGCGAGTGAACATTTATGGCAGTCCGTTGCCACACGTCAACCATCCATTTGTCAGGTCAGCATAGTCAAGCCACGTGTCGTAATGCGATTCATCCATGCGTTGATGACATGTCAATTTTTTTTGTCCCGCCACCACATGTCTGCCAGCATCTATCCATGTGTTGATATTTGTATGATCCACATGATGCCTGGCGCTCAACTAGCTAACAGTGTAGCGGCTAAAAATGAAACCCAGTCTCAGCTTTGGCGCATGTGGGTGCATGCTATGGTTATGGGTGCCTGTTTTTGACCATTTGACCACCACTGGATTTAATTTTTAAATTCCTATTTTCTGAGATTTTAAATATTTTTTGAGTATCAAAAAATATTTATTTTGATTTTTCCATCTCTTTAAAATAATAAAAATTATGAAATAAAAATTTTTAGATTGAGAAAAATTCTCTTTTTTTTTTTTTTTATAAAATTATTACTTTGTGTAATAGTCATTTTGCTACTATTGTTATGATTTTTTGAGATCTCCTTGTATTTTTGGTGAATTAATTTCTTAAAATTGAATAAAAGAAATTAAGAAAATTGATGTTATCATTTATTAAATTAACTACAGCCTTGTTTTTGTAACGGATTTGTTCAATATATTTGATAGCATGTTTCTGTAATATGTTATTTGAATTTTTTTGAATTAATTTAAATATTAGATGATTAGTTTAAATTTCAAATTTAAATTTGTGTTTTTTAAATTAATTAACTATAATATATGGATAATTTATGGCTGTAATTTATTTTATCCTCAAAAAATTTAAACTCATGTGTTTTGTATTTTGGTTACAATTTATGGTTTAAATTGAGTGGGAGGATTATAAATATCATTTGTTGATAAAATTTTTTGAAATTTTAGTAATTTCATACTTTTGGGAATATGATGTTTGCAATATTATGTGTTAATTGAAATTACATGAGAAGTTGATTGGGAACCTAGTGAAATTTTGCTTCAAATACAATTGATATTTATTACATCAATATTGCAATAATTTATTGTTGTTTTTTATACAATGTGCTATAAATTATTTACAAGCAAATTTAATATCTCTGTGTATAGTTAAAAATGTCATCGGTTGCTAAAAACATCATAGTTGAATTGAACAAGGATGAGAAGTTGAACAATAATAATTATGAAATATGGCATCGCAAAGTTCAATATATGCTTGAGGAACAAGAAGTCATTGAGAAACTAAACTGTGTAATGGATAAGCTCGAAGCTAGAACTACTGCTCAACATAAGAGAGATGCTGAAGCCTATGTGGCTTGGAAGTGAAAGAACTCTCTTGCATGATGCATAACATTACTAAGTTGTATGTAAGATGACTGTTGATTGAGCATGAGACACACAAAACCACTCATGAGATGTGGAATGCTTTGAAAGCCAAATATGGTGAGCTTTCTATGACTAGGCTACATTGGTCATTAATTTTGAAGGCTATAAGATCCGCCCAAACCACACTATGAAGTAGCACCTCAGACAGAAGAGCAAAATGATAAGGGAACTCAACTCAGTAGGTCATATCTTGACTAATGAATAGTAGATTGAGACAGTAATTAGGTCACTCCATAAGAGTTGGGATCATATGGTTGTGAATATGACCCACAATAAAAGTGTGAAGACTCTTGATGATGTTGTTCATCATCTTAAACTTGAGGCAGAGTTTTTGGAAGCGAACAAACGTCATTGGGAAGCTTTAGTGGCTAAGAGTTCCTAAAAGCCTAAAAAGTTTAAGGTGAAGAAGAAGTTCTTCAAAACGAAAGCAAGACCTAATGAAGAGCTAAAGGCAAGGCTGAGGCACCAAAGAAAAACAAACGTGCTAAAAGAGACAAGAGCAAACTTAAGTGCTACCATTGTGGTAAGAAAGGGTATTTTGCTAATGAGTGCACTGAACCAGCTAAGGTATGTTATCTAAACATAAATATATGTGTTTATGTTTCTAGCTGTGTGTTACTAACTAAATCTAATCCTTTATGGACTGTAGACTTAGACGCCACAGACCACATAGCTGTGAGTAGAGATGCATACTTGGAGTTTTGTCAGATAAGTTCTACAATAAGATGGATTTATGTGGGAAACAACACTAGAGTTGAATTCAAGGGCATCAACACTTGCAAATTAGATTTGCGCTGTGGACACACCTTGATCCTACATGATGTGCTTTAAGCTTCAAGAACCCGGCGAAATCTTGTCTCTGTTTTAGCTCTTTTAAATTATGGTTTTAGTTTCTTCTTTGATAATAGTAAATTACAATTGTCTAAAGGAACAATTGTGTATGGTTTTGGTTACATTTATGGTGGTTTCATGGTTTTGGATTTGAACAATTGTGTTTCTCTTAATAATGTAAGTTGTTATTCATTAACTTCTTTTGAAAACACAGGTGACGATGTTCAATTATAGCATACTAGACTTAGGCATATTGGACAAAAAAGAATGAGCAGACTAAGTAAATGTAATTTATTAGATCAACTCAATAGAATAAACTTGCCTGTTTATGAGTTTTATCTAGCTAGAAAAGCAGCCAAGAAACCATTTAGAAAAACAACTAGATCTAAAATTTCATTGCAATTTATTCATTCTAACATATGTGGTCCAATAAATGTAAGGGCAAGACATGGTGCCTCATATTTTATCACATTCATAGATGACTATACTTGATTTGGTTATGTTTATCTGATTTCACATAAATTAGAGGCATTGGAATGCTTCAAGAAATATATGAACCTTGTTGAAAATTAGTTAGACAAAAAGATTGAAATATTAAGTATCGATCAAGGTAGAGAATATTTATCTAATTAGTTCAAACAATTATATGATGAAAAAGGCATTGAGAGGCAGTTGACCTTTCCAAGAACTCCACAGCAAAATGGTGTTGTTGAAAGAAGAAATATAACATTATTGGAAATGGTAAGATCAATGATGACACAAGTAAATTTATTGATTTCGTATTGGGGAGATGCATTGCTTACTGTCATATATATTCTTAATAGAGTGCCCTTCAAATCAATTACTTTTACTCCATGCAATTTATGGAATAATAGAAAGCCAGATTTGAGTAATTTACGATCATGGGGTCAACTATTTATATCCTTAATACTTCTCATAAATAGGGAAAACTAGGCCCAAAAGGCAAGAAATGTATCTTTATTAGATATTGTGAACATTCCAAAGGGTATATGTTCATTGGTGAGTAACTGAAATTGAATCATGTGATGTCACTTTCTTAGAGAATGAGTATCCAAGTCTTGGTGACATTAATAAGAATTTACATCTTTATGAGTTAGAGGACTTTGATACAAGTGAACCATCACTAACACCTAAAGGCAATGGAAGGATACTTGTATCTTTGGAAATGTGAATAAAGAGTCAGAGTTGATAAGTTCTCGACCAGTCATTCCTTGTTGTCATTTTGAAATTGAAGGGGAAAATTTTCTAACCATTGTGGGTGATTTATTAGAACCCAAAATAGTGGCTTAGGCTCTATCTTCTTAATCAAGTGATGAATGGAGAAAAGCAATGGAAGAAGAAATGGAGTCAATGAAGAAAAATCAAGTTTGGTGCTTGGTTGATTTACCTCCAAATAGGAAAGCCATTGTGGACAAAAGGGTTCTCAAAATCAAACAAAATGTTGATGGCTCTATAGAGAGGTATAGGGCTCATTTGGTAGCAAAGGCTACACACAACAAGAAGGCATAGATTATAAGGAAACTTTCTCTTTGGTAGTAAGGTTTGCCTCTATTCGCCTCATTCTAGCTATAGTAGCCCATATGGATCTAGCATTGCATCAAATGGATGTCAAAACAGCTTTCTTAAATGGAGATTTGAATGAGGAAATATATAAGCAGCAATTAAGGGCTTTGTGATCCAAGGTCAAGAAAACAAGGTTTGTAAGTTGATATGTTCAATTTATAGACTTAAACAGTCATCCAGACAGTGGCACTTAAGATTTCATTGAGAAATCACTTCATATGATTTTGAGATGATCAATGAAGACCATTGTGTTTATATTAAAATGGCTAAAGACAAATTTATGATTTTGTCGTTGTATGTGGATGACATACTTATAGTTGGAAATCATTTAGAATTCATGAAAACCTTTAAGGAATGGTTATCATCTACATTTGAGATGAGAGATATGGAACAAGCATCCTATATACTTAGTGTTAGGATCAAAAGAGACTGTTCAAATAAATTGTTTGCAATTTTACAAGATCCATACATTAAGAAAATGCTTGAACGATTTAATATGCAAAATTGCAATCCTATAGATACTCTATTTGCAAGAGGTGAAAATCTAAGCAAAGAATAAGGGCCTAAGACTCTAGAAGAAAAGAAGGCAATGGCGAATGTTCCTTATGCCAATGCAGTTGATAGTCTAATGTACGCTATGTTGTGTCATGACCCATCTTTGAGCCGCGACTGTCCTAGGGCTTAGGGAGACTTAAAGTCACCTAAACCCGTAGAACAACCTAAAACTCATAAACTATTACTATTACGTTACCCTTAACCCAAGATCGTAGCCATAATTCCTATTCCTTATTACTAATTACCGTATTATCTACCCAAGTAATAGTCATTCAATGTCTAAATTCATTTTCATACTTATCACTTTTGAACTCCATTTTCCAGTATTCTACTTGCAACTCAAGTGAGTGTTAATTAGGTATCTGAACTATACTAAAATAATACCCAACTACACGTACTAATGATACTCTAAGTTATACCATTATTACAGAATTTAACAAAACATGGAGCTCTAGAGTGAAACCTCCAAAATTACAACATAATATGTACATGATGATACCAAAACTAGCAACGCAATTTCCAAGCGAAGATGTAGAACTTGGAACCTTGCCGAACCGTCAACTGATCCTGAAAATAAATAACAACTATTGGGTGAGACAAAACTCAGTGAGTACAAAATAATACTGTATAAAATAAACAAATGGTAGGTGGTTTAATGATAATTTCTTATAGCAATGAAGTAAAATGGTTCAAGAGTTATTCTTATGGAATACTTTTCCATATACCATAAATATTGTATTTTTAGCAGAATATTTCCTTTATTGGAAATGGTGTGTTTCCCTCATAATCGATCGAGTGGTGGCATACGCCTTGCTCACTCCCACATTTCCTGTCACACGTACAACTGATCAGGTCGTACGTACTGGGGACCTTAAACCCTTCCCAGCTAAGGTTCAGATACTCTTTACCCTATCCGTGAGTTCATTACCATTGTGCACAAAGCTGATGTATTGCCCCACATCAGAGGGGTATTCTGCTTATCATGATATCATTATAACATTTTATTTCTTTATCCATGAAATTATTCAATGGATAATATATCAATAAATAATCAAAATTCCCATCATTGATCATATTATGAGATGAAGCAATAAGGCTCATTTGGCCAAGTGCCATAAGGGATATTTAATTCAATAATCGGTAAAGCATATCATGCATGCCAAAGAATTGCAATGTATTTTTATTAGGAAAGTGATCCAACATTAAGGCTTATATTTAAAGCACAAGAAATATAATATTATTAGGTACTCACCTTTTGCTCCTTAGCTCCTATACCGATAGTTCTAATGCAGATTATAACGAGGCTATATCTCAAGCAATGCCTTTGCCTTTCGATTCTACAAATACACCCCAAATAATTGTACATTAATTCCTACTCCTTTAACTTGCTAATCTCATTCTAACTCAACTTAACATCAACTTCCTACTACTAATCACCAAAACACATTCCAATACATTAAACAATGACATACATGAACACATTAATTATTTAATCACTTTATTCTAAAATCCCATATTGTCCAAATCCTTTCATTAAAATAATTGGGTTCCTTTTCCTTCCTAATTCCTTAATTAAATTCTATGTTTATCAAACTAATACTCAAACAATCAACATTCATTCACCAATTGAAATTAATCTCCTTCAATTCCCATAAACCCTAACTTTACCAAATTGGGATGATTTGGGAAAAACCCAAAATTTCTCAATCAAATCTCAAATTGATCTTGCAAAGATGAAATTAATGTCATGCAAAGCCTACCACAACAATCAAACATCAAACTACACTTCACATTACACACTTCCCTTATATCATGCATTATGCCTTCAAGAATTTCAATTTTTGAATAAAATCTCTAAATTCAAATTTTACATTTTTGAACCACTTTTCAAAATCCCAAATAACCTTAGATATTGTTAAAAAAAATTTGGAAACTTCCCCTAAAAACCCTAGTTTGGTCGAACCTTATGTAAGGTTCCTTCTCATTGATCTTTCATGCTTCTCTTGTTATTATTCACCTATTAAACCCCAAATCCTTAACCCCAATTCTCATATTTCATCACTTAACATGCCAAACTAACTCTTCTTTACATCATTCCACCAAAATCGAATCATAGAAATTAAAAGAAAAGGGATAATTGCTAACAATTTATCACACTTAGGCTAAGGAAAGAAAGGAATTACTTAAGCAATAAATCTCACCTTGAAATGCTCCAAATTTAGGTCTGAGTTGAAGAATAAGTTGGGAGGTCTTTGATCTTTGGTGAGGGTGAAATTTTTGGTGTAGGTTACAAATGAAATGGTTTAACACATTTCCATTTTATATACAAATAAAATCAATGGTGGTGATTTAATCACACAAGATAAATGGTCACATTTTTGCTTAAAATGGAGGGTTAAGATTAATCAAGATGGATGGTTGAGATGGCCCTTAGGTGTATGGTTACTAAGCATCAAAATAATGAATTCCATCATCACCAAAATGAAAATAATCATGGTGATGGAAAAGTAGGAAGCTTAGGTGTAAAGTTGACATGAGTCAACAAATATGGCTAACTTAATTTCTTCTCATCCTAACCCCTAATTAACTTTTTCTAACCGTAATTTAGTCAAGCTCCACCATAATTAGAGGCCTTAGGGCTGGCCACTCCATGGGCTTGGGCTTTGAGTCCAAAAGCCCATCGACAAGCCCACCCGAAAATGTTTCCCGAACTTAAAAATTTTTCGTAACTTTTTCCTTTTCCTTTCACTTGGCATTTTAAATCTTACCTTCCCATATCATAATAAGCTTAAACTAAGCCATATTGCCTAAAATTAATTCAATAAAACATACAATAAATATTCATATCTCATAAAAATACACACTCAAGCACTTAGCACCAACAAGAGTTTCTTTCATCCTATCATTATGTCATTGATACTATACTCATAAAATTTATATTCTATGGTATTATTATAAATTTGATGAGCTATGGAGACCTTGGGTATTACATGTTGTGTACTCGACCTGATATTTGCTATGTTGTTGGTATAGTAAGTTGATACCAAGCAAATCCCAGCATTATCCATTGGAAAGTAATCAAGAGGATTTTAAGATATTTAAAAGGCACGATGGACTATTCTCTTTGTTACCAAGGTAATGATTTGCAATTAGTTGGGTATTCAGATGCTGATTGAGCTCGTGATCTTGATGAATGCAAATCGATGTCAGGGTACACATTCTTGCTTAACAATGGTGAAATATTATGGAGTAGCAAGAAACAAACATGTATAGCCCTATTCACAATGGAGGTTGAATTTATAGCATGTTCAGTCGCATTGCAAGAAGCCATTTGGCTAAAAGGTTTTTTGCACAACCTGAGGATAGTTAAAGGTGACACTAAATCTACAACTGTCTATTGTGATAGTCAAGCTGCCATTGCTTATGTCAGAGATCCAAAGTATCATGGAAGAACTAAGCATATAGATATTAAAAACAATTTCATCAAAGATATTAAAGCAAAGAAAGAAGTCATATTGAAATATCTGCCTACTTGTGAGAAGGTAGCATATCTGTTCACAAAACCCATTCCTAAAGACATATTTTGTTTACATGTATATGCCTTAGGTTTTCTTAGGATATGAATTGCTTGTAATTTTTGTTGGTTATTATTAATAAAATTAATGAACCAATTTTTATTCATTTCCATATGATTGTGAATATTTTATTGGGACCTATATGATTAATATATGTCGTAAGGCAATGGTCTACTCTCTCACATGAGTGACCACCCTATTGACATGTTTAGTACATAATGGGATGAGACTATGTATACTAAAAGAGAGAAAAACATACATTGGAGTTGCCTTAATTAAGTATCAAGATAAGGTTATATTTGAAACCAAATACCCCAAATCACATATGCCTTATTAAGCCATACCTAAATTAAATATTTGACCCTAAGTGGGAAAAGACTGTAAACTTGTAAAATTCATATATTGTTTTCAGTGTGGTCTATATGGTAATAAATTAGACATATGCTCTTTAATAAAGAGGAATTACCATAGTATGTATTTCATACTACATGTGCTTTAGATTGACTAAAAAAGATAATAAGATATTATCCCTATATCCTTATTGTGTGAGGTCCTTATGGCTTATTAGTTAAGACCAATATATAGTACCCTTAATACTATTGACTTTGTTCAGAGATAACACATTAATGTAGCTACTTTGATATGTTTACTATAGAGATGAATATAATTATCCTTAAGGGACATGTTGGGAAAGCTTTTAATGTGAAGTCAAAGAACATGAGCTCAAAAGGAAGACTTGATAGTCTGCACAAGTCTGTGTAAAGGTTAATCGATCATATTTCTCAAGAACACAAAATGTTAATAAATATTACATACAGCCACAAAGGATTGGTGTATGTAACATGTACAGAAATATAAGTATGGGGTACTGTGAGGCATTGATTGACTAATGTATTTCTATATGCAGTGAAGCTGTTATGTATACCTAACAGGTGCATAACATTAAAGCTCATTTAGATGCCCGCACAGTCGCATGGTATATTTGCCTGTATGAATGATTGAGAGAATTAAATAGATTTATGTAATCTATTCATACTGTTATTCAATCCATCATGGGTGAGTGGGAGATGTTGAAAATGGGTCAGTTTTCTTGCACCCATAATCGGTTGACCCAACCCGGTTAGAGACCCAAATTAATTCATTGGTTGAATTTAAATAATTAAGATAAATATTCAAATAGTATTGAAATAATTTAAGTAATTATTTGATATTTAACTAAAAGATAATATAAATAATTATCTAAGAGATAATTAAACAAGATAATTGTGAGAATTATCTTCAGGAAAAGATATGCTCTCTGTAGATAAGAAGCAGGAAACTCTTTTTATCTCCTTATCTCTCAACTACTAAAAGCTCTCTCTGTGCGTGAGTCAAAAATAGAATAAAAAAACTATGTTAAAATAATTCTCCAGTAATTAGATGTTCTTGTACTGTGAACCTGAGTTTATTCTCGGTTATTGTGGTTCCAATCTGGCTGTTTGCATCAATCAAAGTTCTTACTGCATTTGTGAACAATGCATGTCATGTTTGTGCTATTTTCATAATTTGGTGTGGAGGTTTCTAAAGCATAATGATCATTATTGCTGTATTTTCAACTGAAGGAGGTAACTTTTAAACTCAATTTAATCATAGTGATTCAAGTATGATTTTGAGATCTTTAGGATTGAATTAATTGCAAAAAATCATGATTAAAAACATATTCTTTTTTTTTTTTTTTTATCACTGTATGATATATATTGATATATAATTATAAGTTTGAATGTTTACTTTTCAATAAATTAATTAGTTTTGATATATATATATATATATGTGTGTGTGTGTGTGTGTGTATGTGTGTGTGTGTGTAGATACATACATATATGTGTGTATGTATATTATATATATATATGTGTGTGTACGTATATTATATATACATATATGTGTGTACGTAAATTATATATATATATATATATATATATATATATATATATATATATATATATATATATATATATATATATATATGTATATGTATATACATATATACATACATACACATATATGTATGGATATATGTGTGTATGTATGTATATATGTATATACATACATACATACATACATATATATATATATATATATACACACTAGATTTTTTTTTTCTATTGTACTTTGCATATTGATCTCTATTATGACTCGTTACAACTCTTTAAAAATATAAATACTTATTTTACTGTACATAATTATTATTAATAATATTTTAGTACTCATTAATTCAAATGTATGAGATAAGAATGTGCTGTAACATACGGAAGATTTAGTTACTTACATTTTTTTTTTGTTAAAGATTTAATAATCGATTTTTTTTACTTAAATATAAAAATTATACACTTTTATATTAAGTGAAAGTTTTCAATTAAAATAATATAAAAATTCTCAAATAAATATCATGAGGCCAAAATCTTATTAGTCGACTTCAAGATTATCATAAAACAATATTTATATAACTTGATTATTAAATTCACTCTAGTTGTTGAATTGAAGTTAAGTTAAATTTTTGTGTAAAAACCTAAAAATTCAATGAAAATGTAATTATACACAATAAATATTATCTATGTTGTATAGTTGTGCATGTATAATATAATTAGACTGATAATATAAAATAATTATAAATTCTATATAAATATATGAATATATTTTAAAAGGCAATACATACGCAATATTAAAAGAAAATAAGTCAAGCATATATAAATAAATCGTTTCTTATAATTTTAAATAATATTCCTATATTCAAAAATATATTAGAAAAATGAAAGCCAACGAATTGAGAGATACGTCTTATTATAATTTTTTAATTTATTTTGTTATTGTTATAATGCCTAATTATTAATTATAAATTGATTTTCATATTAATACTTGGTACGTCTATTATTTTCTAATAATTTCAATGTAAGTTGTATATTTTTATTAATTTTGATAAACTTAATCTCTTTGAATATTATATCTTAATTTCTCTTCATTCACAAAATTAACAACAATCTTTCAGGTATTGACCTTCATTCATAAAATTAACAACAATCTTTCAAGTGTCAATACTCACAATTATTTTAAAATATGAACTAGTGATTAAATCGTACAAGTCACTTGTTCACATCTTAACCATACAAAATAAATAATTAGCCAAAGATTTGAAGAAATAGCAGCATCATGATACTCGTTATTATACCTCACAATAAATTTGCACATAAAGCCCAAAATTAAAGAAGTTAATAAAAATAAATAAATAAGTTAATAGTGTAATTATTTTATAGGTATGGAATATTGATAGAAAATTCAATTTCTAAATCCAAATATTTTTTTTAAACAAAACATGTAAGTAATGAAATAATATATTGTATGTAATGTGCAACATTTCAGTTGTATATAATATGCAAATTTTTCATATACTATGTAATAAAATAGATATATCTTTATTATTCATTTTAAAATCTAATAGCTACTGTCATCGATAATTACCAAACAATAAAATTAAAATTCAAGAACAAAAATTCCAAAATTCTAACTAATTTATTCAAAATTGTTAAACCCTAGAAAAACCAAAACCCTGCTAATTTAAAGTCAAAATTATATTGAATTTACTTTTCTCAATACACGCAAAATAGCAGCATTAAACTTACTTTTTAAAGTATAATCTAAAAAGTGTGCATGACAAAAGAGAGTTCCATATACCTTGTATAATATATAAAGTATAATCTAAATCTTCAAAGTTCACCCTTTGAATAATTCTAATAATCTTATGAATGCAGTAATGTATTGATATATATGTTTAGGTTGTAGAATTATAGGACTGTTCTTTTAAGGAATTGATTCACATATAAGATTTGACAGGTTTTAGGAATTCTTTTAGGTTTAGAAATAGCTTCAACGTCTAAAAATAATTTTTTACTAAATAAAACAAACAGTAAAAAATAGCATATTATTTATGTAATTCTAATTAATTTATTAATTAATAAATTACCAATCTTAAAATATAACATATTAATTATATATTTACTTTTCTAATTATATAATGATTACCTATTCTAAAAAATAGCATATTATTTAAAATATAAAATTATTTTAATAAATAATAGTCAAATACCATATTATCTTCAAATTAAATACACAATCAATAAGAGTTTAGCAAAGAGCTCTTATGTAATTTTGCTTATCCCTATATATATATATATATATATATATATATATATATATATATATATATATATATATATATATATATATATATATATATATATATATATATATATATATATATATATATATATATATATATATATATAATTGGTTCTAGTTTTGGTCCTTCGATTCGGGATCTTCAGTATGATTCTCAGTACATATAACTACTAATCTCCATAACCGTACCAATAAAAATTTTAGGATGATTCAGTTCAGAGAAAGTCAAACATTTAATGGATATTTTTAGTTCTGGAGATTTTTAGTTCAGTTATTTTGGTAGGTTCAGGATCCTCGCGGCTCGTGCACACCCTTGATGCCACTTACACCCTCATCATCAACTAGAACACTTGCTTGAAAAGCAAATCATAAAGGAGAAGAATATCTGATTAGAAGGGAAGAGGATCTTATACATGTCATGTAGTTACATATATCTTCATTTTCGCCGTAGTCTGTAAATAATGTAGTATCCTACCCAAAAGAGAACGTAAGCATCAGTTGAAAGCCCTCAAGCTATCTTACTTATCTTTTATTCCATATTTAATTTAGTCTTGAAATGACTTTCTAGTTTCATTCCCAGATTTTGGTTGCCTTTATTTCCCTTATGCTTATATTAACCAATAGAATTTGAGTAACAAACATTATGAACAATAGGTATAACATGGTATATATTTTAAACACTATTAATTAGCACATACGTGGGAAAACACAAAATTAGACCCTACTCATGCAAAATTTAATCATCCTTTAATTAACAATCCTTTTACATTTAACCCATTCATATAGTTCAAAGTAAAACTCATAACTATTCAATGCTTTTATTAAAATACCTACTAACACTGACCTTTAAATATATATAATACACTATAGTTCCTTGAAAACTATACCATGCCCATACCTATATATCTTACATATCATTAGAGGCCTACCCCTTTCTAGACTGGTTTTATTGGTTGGACACTTGGCGGCATCAAAATGATAAATATACATGAGAAGATTTAACATAAAATGGATAATGCTGATTTAAACACATAAGATAACTTCAAATGACATGAAACAATATTCTTATGCTCTATGGTGTTACATATGTCCTATAACTCATATAATCTATTTTAGACATAAACTTATACTCTGATGCCAACTTTATCACATCCCAACTCAAGAGCTATGATGGTCCTAAGGTATGGGTAAATATAAGGATATTGAGTATCCTTAGAACCCATACTTCTAGCAATCCAACATGTTATCAATGCAACTAACCATAAATATTATATATCCTAAGATTAGAACCTGAGTCAAATAAACATTATAGATGATCAAATAATAATAAGAAACTTAGTTCATTTACTATAAACCTTGATTCATTAACATTCTCATTATGTATGTAATGTCTTCAATTAACACATCCATAGAGCTTCTAAAGTAACCACAATTTCTCAAAAAGCCTTGAACTTTACATTAATCAAAACTGTACAATCTAATTTGAACTTTACATTAATCAATATGTCCTCAAAAGAAGGAAAGATGCTTGAGACACTAATTTGCTATTGCTTTCCTAAAAAACAACCACATAAAACTAATGAATAACTCAGTTATTAAAGAATATAGTACCATACATGTAAAACTAGATAATTCAAGGTTAACTTACAAGAATAGTTCTTATTTTCATATGATGTCACATATATAAAAATATGGAATATGGTAGTCAAATAATTACTAGATCAAATAAGGAGTTATGACAAAAATCATGCACATGAATTAGAAGCAAATGGCTCCCCACATAATCTAAGAGCATATGCTAGATTTGCATGCTCTCCATATAATTTAGAAGTAGAGATTTTTATTAACATATTCCCCACATGAAAACACAAGGCTGATAATGGCCCACATTTAAAACATATGAAACCCCTCCTAGCTGGACTTCAAAGAACATACTTTATCTGTGTGTACTCATATGCACATAGTTTGATATCTTACCCGCATTAGTTAGTAATTTCTGTTTTAGGTTAGCAATTTATATATACAAGAAATTTATAGTTCATATTTCCATGGTCATATGAGAGAAATATTAAGAATTTGATGAGTACATGTAAGGGTTCAATATATATCATGATTCATTTATAGCACATGGAAAAGCATGGTGGCCTAAACATGAAATAGGCTTTTATAGGTTGAAGGTTTTCAAATACAAATACCCAACAAAAATAACTATTTATTCCTTGAATACTCCTCTCTCATATCAATCAAAAGTGAGGACCATAACCTACATCATCATTTTCATAACTCCTCCTAGGTGCTATAGTACACATTAAGCATAAAACGAGGCATATTTAATACTTATGCTTAACTTAAATCAAATAAGAAATTCTAATCAAAGCTTACTTTAATAATCTAGCCTCTACATAGAAAACAAAGAAATCTAAAAAATCTAAATATACCTTTCTTAGCAAAGCTCTAATGGTAGAAAGATATGAAGACAATTATTTAACTTGAATATCTTGGATGAAGGTGTAGAAATGGCTATGGAGGTTTTTAGACCTCAGGGAGGATGGGTGTTTAAAATTTATGGCTTTTTCCTTTGTAGAAATTCTTAAAATTATTATTACTAAGCATAACGTTCATTCACAACTTGTAATAGGCATTCCCCATAGGTAATGCCATTACTTTGCTCTCTATATGAATTTCTATGAAATTGAAATTAAATGTAACAAGTGTTCCTGATAAGTACACTATAAGAAACTAATGATTAATTGTAAATATGGCATCATTAACAGCCTATATCGATACCATTATGACGCAATATGTGAATTGCTAAAATGCTTGTCGCTAATTAAATTTTTAATATTGGAAAAAAACGCTGCAAATTAGTGATGTTAACTTAGGCATCTCAATTTAGCAAGATGGTAATTGTGTCACTAAATGTGAAAATGGCTTACTAATTGAGAGACCAAAATCAATGAGATGGTGTTGTTAGTTAACATGACTTTACCAAAGCATAATTGGCCTTGCCAAAATGGCACCAATATTTAGCGTCACTATGTTTTAGCAACATTTTAGCAATGCAATACAAAGGTGTCACTAGATATGGAGATAACAAATCTATCATAGCACGTTAGCGATGTGTTTATTGTGTTGCTAGTTGTAGTGACACCTTTTTAGCATTACTTTTGCATCACAATTATTTGTATAATTTTTTTGATAATTTTAATGCGCTAAATTTATTAAAATAAATAGTAATGCAATAAAATTATTATACAATAAAATAATAATAATAATATTGTAAATTAGTAAATAAAATTTAAAATGAAATTAATAATAAAATAACATTGTAATATATTATACATTATTATACAAAAAATCTACAAACTAAATTTATCTATAATTTGGAAAACAAATGAAAAAAAAAAAAGGTAGCAATTGTGAATCATATAAAAGACAAGCAACTGAAAATTTTTTATCAAATGTTTTGAAAAATTGACTATTGTGAAAGTGGGGGTCGATCGAACACAACATCAATATTAAGAGCAGATACAACCTGATCTTGCATGCTATGTGAAAGACCGTGCACTAACTCATACACTCGATCCATTATTCAACGGTCCTACTCATCTTGCTACTAGTTCTGCTCCTCCTTATTCTTCTAAAGGCACTACTCAAACATACGCTCTAGCTTCTTTTTAATCTATGTACAAAAGATCTCTGGATCAATAAAGAAGCTGACCGAGGCTATTGATAGGGAACTAGGCCCAAAAACATATAGAAAGGCCTTCTCACCGAGACCATATACCCTTCGATTACCTGGTTGTGCCCCAACTGCCTCGATATACAAGTGCCTTTGTATCTTAGGTGAATGAGTGACATTCTCTCCATCTTCATATTGTTGGGACGTTCGAGCCATAAGTTGATTAACACATTCCTATAATAACAAAAAACTTAAAAGACAATAAATTAACATAAAATGCTAAACATTAATTAAAATATGAAATATATATTCAAATTAATAATAAAGCTTCTTACGGTAACTTGTCTAGACCATTCATCCACCTAGCCACCATCTTTCTTCATATGTGTGTGTTTGAACTTCTCTATCTCTCTGGGATTGCAGCTAAGTTTCATAGTCTGAAAAAAAAATATGAATTCAATTTTAATTTTATTCAATTTTAATTTACAAAAAACAAAATTTGAAATGGAATATCAATAGCCATCTTATATGCTTGTCGTGGGAAATAAAGCCACCTATATGGCGAGAGGGATCTATTCTTGGACTGGCTTTCTTAGATAACCAGCTGGAGCTTGCAGTATGGAAAATTTTTTGATATTCTTCAGTATTCCAATTCTTCTGCCAAGTTTCCTAGATGGCCTTTGTAACATAAGGCAAGTGACCTTTCCTAGAGGTTTGCATTTTGTACATCACATCAGTGTAGCGTCTAGCCAATGCCTCAAAATGTCTACCATACAATGTCTGCCATTGGTAGGTCTCATTTATAATATTTTTGTTAAAAAAAGTATAAAATACAAACTTTGTTATTATAATATGCAAAATTATTTGAAACAATTAATTCTACTAAAATTTTGGTAGTGTTTTCCCTGTAACTTGAAAAAAAAATCCTTGAAAAAAATAAATACATTCTATATTAATATTCAATTGTAGTCATAATATTCACAAGAACTTTTTAATCAAATCAACATTATTAATTCAAAACCAACATAAGATAAAGCAATAACTTATAATCCATATGTTCAAGCATTATTAAGTATAAGTGATAATAAAATATACCTTGAACTCCCTAAAATAATCATTGCATTCACCCATGCATAATCCAACTCTGAAACACACTCCTTGAACATGGTATTGATTCTAGAAGCAATGGTATGGGACTCAATGAACCTCTCTCTCTCTCTCAACACACACACACACACACACACACACACACACACTATAGTTTTAAAAATACTATTGCAATAAATAATAAAATAAACAACAATGATACTTACTTTCTATTATCAATCTTGATCCTCTTCTACCTTGTTGAAGAAGTGCACTAAGATTTTGACATAATTATAGAGGTAGGTGAGGGATCCTCTCTACAATTAGAAGAATCGATAATCGATAGAGGTGGCATGAGGATCGTCGATCTTGATAGAGCACTAATGATATGCGGTACTGGTGCTAATGATGTAGATAGTAACTAAAAAGCAGGCGATGGAGCACCATTGGCAGTTGATAATGATGCTAAATGTGGCGATGGTATCTCTAATGTAAGTGAGTGAGCACCTGTGAGATTCTAGACTGGCACTGAAGTTGAAGGCATAGAGATAGTGCAGCTACTAGCATTGCCTGCCCATGGGATCTTACTCATGCTCTCATCCTGAAAAGTTGAAGACAATAAATGAAATTGAAAAATGACAGTATATTTCATTTAAGCTATGAACACAAAATAATATAAGGTAAATAAAGGAATTCAATAAAAATTTATTCATTTAATTTATTAATAAATATAACATCACTATATAAACCTCTAATCACTATCATTAGTCTCCTCTAGGTCCAATTCTTTATCTACTAACGTATCGGATTGAGTTTTTAGTTCTAGTTCATTATCAGAAACTTGATTGTCTACTTTAATTTTTATTACATCACCCATAGGATCATTCAAGGACGTTATCAGTGCATCTTCATCTCCATCCACAATGGCATGAAATTTGATTTCATCCTTTTGGAATGGTAGGGATTCATATGCAACTGAGGAATTAGAAGTGCTTTTCGATAAATCAATAATGCCTCTTGCTCTAATTTTGTTAATGACGTACCAATCCCATTTGTCATATTGCAAACTAGGGAAAGTGCAATAATACACTTGAATAGCTTGTAAGGCAAGGACAAAAGATTCAAATATATTAAATCTCCATCTATAATTGACTTCTACTAATTTTTACTTTACATGAACATTTGTCTCAATGTTTAATATCGAATCAAACAATTCACACTTATAAAGCATTTTGCGATTGATAGGCCAATTAGGATATCCACCTGCACAACCTCAATCAACCTACCATAATAATCATTTTCATAATCACCATAGTTTGATCCTTTAATGCATACTTTACTGTTCATAGACCTTCTTGCAAAACTAACACCTTTAATTTGGAACTTATATATATTCATAACATATCCCGAATATAGTAAAACCTCCTTAAATTAATATGACTCGTGGCATAATTTTGTATTAATTAGTAGAGATTATTAATTTGTAGAACATCTACATAAAAACAAAATTTCTAATTTCTAATTCTAGTAGTATTTATTGTTTACAAGTTACAAATTGCCCATGAGGAAATACTTGATAATGATCTCATAGCAATGATAATGTCACAAGACCATAAAGAAGAAGTTGAAGAAGATATGGATGATGACCCTCCTTTATAAAACAAAAGGAAATTAGGTATTATTTATTTATGTATTTATTTACTTGACCTTTCAAATTCTACTCATATTATAGCTCATAAGGTATTACAAGATACATAGTTGGAGATTAGGACAATCGGGAAAAAATAAGCTACTTTAAATAGATGGTTTTCTAAGGAACATGATTCTGCTAATAAATATTCTTAGTAGTTTTTTTGGTATTTTGTATTAATTAGTAGATAATAAAAATATTAATTTATGTACATAGAATACAATTGGTTCCATGAAATTTATTAAATATCAGTGGTTATTAATTGATAGGGTATTAATTTAAAGAGGTTTTATTGTATATTGTAACATGTGTCAATGGGCCTTTAGCAAGGTCTTTTATGAAATTATTATCAACATTAATATTTTCTTCCTTGTAATGTAGAAAATTTGATCAAAAGGGTTCATTATAGCTTATATGACAATTTGACTACTTAGGTGAAAGACTCACATATTTGTTGAACCATTCAGCGAATTCAGTTTTAAGTTTCCTGTCAACTTCCTCATCAAAAATGTTGGGTGAAATTTGCCTTAATATATTAGTGTAAATTCTATTTATTAAGATCAATAAATATAGTAGAAAATTATATAGGCATAATGAACATCAAGTTTTTGTGTCTTACCTGATGAAGGATTCCACTTCAGTGCAATTAAGTAGAATATAATTTTAAGCATCTTTGTATTCATCCTAAACATGAATCTCATTTTCAATCATCTAAAAGCTCATCCTAAATATTTGAAAATGGACAAGTATCTTTCATCTTACCCACCATCATTATGACGTGGAATGTTTCGATTCCTCATTTGTACATAATCCTCGAAGTAATGATAATAAAATTTTAGGGGTTTTCAACCATATAATCATTGCTTAATGATCCTTCAATGTAAGCCTTATTCCTCACATTGTTTTTCAAATTTATAAGATACTTAAGATAATTCACAACATTCAATTTCAATGATTGATATCTTTTAAACATTTAAAATAGATCTATGTAAAAGGATACCTTTTGAATGGATATATCCATCGGTATTGAATTAGTCTAGGTATCCTTGTTTCATATGGTAAGTGGACTGGGAGATGTTCCATTGAATCGAAAAAACTTAGTGGGAAATATACTCCAATTTATAAAGAATTATTGGAATCTCTTCTTTAAGTCGGGCCATATCTTCATTTCTTATAACCATTATAGTTAAATCTTTGAAAAATAAGCTTATTTTTGTGAGTGTTTTCCACAAATGTTGAAGTAGTAGTTCACTAAATGTAATAGGTACTAACATCTATATAAGCACATGGTAGTCGCGACTCTTCATACCAAATAACTTTAGCTTCTGCATGTCAACACATTTGCCCATGTTTGACGCATATATTGTCTAGGAATTACAAATTTTTCACCACACACAACATTGATTTTGACTATTTGTCAAGTGTGTACCATGCTTTCAGATATTTAACCGTGACATTTAACCTTTCAAGCTTTGGGTGCTGATAATAGTCATTCTACTCTTGTCTAGATTTCATTGTGTCTTTCATCTTTCCAACTATAATCATCACAAAGTTGAACATATTTTCAAAAAAAATTGTTCTCAGTATTGTGAGGCCTCGCCCAAGCACCGGTTCGATCCTCTAAGGGGGATCAAAATACTTTTCGGGAGAAACTCCATGATTGGAACTCGCTATGAGTTCAGAAAATTGAGTTTTGCGATTTGTTTTTTGTGAAAGGGAGTCACCACTTTAATTTACTTATTTTGATTGGGAAAGCTAAAGAAAAACCCAAATTGATTGACTCTAAAAAATACTTTGATTTATCCTAACAGAAAAGAGCACTAATCTGCGAGTGACCAAAGAGGGCTCAGGGATCAGGTTTTGGTAATTAAACAATTAAGAAAATATGATTTTCTTCAGTTTGGCTAAAAGTTGCGAAATAACTCTTAAAAAAAAGGCAATTTTCATTTATGTATGAACAGGAGTAAAGATGATGAATGAAACAGTTATAGATGGTAAAATGAAATGACACTTGTAAATCAATAAGCGAAATATATCCTACTTAATTATTACAAAACCAAAACAAATGAATAGAGGATCTTTCTTCTAACCCTTATGGGTACTAGGAAAAGCACACATTCCTCAACTGAATAATAGAAATGAAAATACAGAATTCAATAAATACTAAAAATAACAAGATAAAGGGGAAAATGTTATTGAAAAATATTTTAGAGTTGATGCCTTACAAAATGACAGCCTGCATATCTTATTGAATAGGAAGCAAACCCTATGTAGTTCTTCCTTCTTGCGGAGGAGGGCTTTTGGAAAAATGTTGGTTTAGTTATTAATTTAATTCTGATTCTTAAATTAATAAATTTTAGATCTTTTATATTTTAGATCTAAAGAAAGAATTCTATATTTGATTTTAGAATTTTAGAAATGGAAAGAAGAAAAAGGATTATACCTTTGCTTTCCTTGACCTTTGAATGAATGGGGCAAGCTTAACTCTGGATCTAAGCTTCACCTTGGATTTGAGAATCTTGAAGTTGAACCTTACACAGAAAAGGTAAGCAAAATAAAGTAATAATAGCCAATTAAAAAAGATTTGGAGTGATGAATTTTGATATTAATTTAGCACAATCTGAGCATAGAAAGAAGAGCTTTCATGTGAGTTTTCCTCTCAAAATCCATGTCAAATAGCTAAAATGGAAGCTCTATTTATATAGCAGGTGGAAGAGGTGCTACTGGTACCAGCAACACGTCGACTAGCCAGCCAGGCAACACGTTGGGTGTGCCCTTAGTGCTACCGGCATGCTAAGCTTGCCGCCCATGCCGTTGGAGCTGGTCTAACCTAGTTTTGCACAATTTTGGCTAGTTTTGGTCCATTTCTGATTTGATTTGTGCCCAACTTGATTCTATAATTTCATAATCGAAAACTGGTCATTTGAAGGTGAAATATTTAGGAAGTTTATTAATGGGGTGCTACCCCCTTGACCCCTACCCACTAACTGGCTAGTGGGATCACTGTACTAGCTCTGCGTAGTGCTTTAATCTTAGCAAGTGTCTAACTACAGCCGAAATCCAAAGGTGCAAATTTAAGGATTCACAGTTGCCCTCTCGACAGAATTAGCTTTGAGCAAAAGGCAATTCTGATGACAATGAACCATAGGAAGAGATGCTATATCAGACTTTGGGCTTGTGCTTATGCCATATCAAATTTTTGGCTTATATGTTCTTGTGCCATGTCAGTCCCTGGGCTTGTGCCATGTTAGATTATAGGCTTATGATACCTGCTTGTGTCTGTCATGCATAAAGGCATTCATGCTTGTGCAAATTGAACCTTGTGAAGAACAAACAAGTTATAAAAATATGAACCTTTTGGGAGAGGGCCCCTAGGATAAATAAGGTTTTGTTAATGGCTATCAGTTTGACCTTGGCTTTGGATGTGAGAGTGGTCATGGTGAACTTCAATTAAGGCTATATGTCTAGCCTAATTGTTTGAGGTAAAGATGATTTGGTAAATTTTAATCAAGACTATCTGTTCGACCTAGACTTTAAGATTTAGAGATTTGGTCCACCTAGAGAATTCAAATTAGTTTAACAAGGCCACCTGTTCGGCCCTACTATTAGGGAGATTATGATGAAAGTTATCTGTTTGGCTTTGATGTTTGGGAAGATTGGAATCAAAGCTATCTATTCAGCTTTGGAAAAGTTAGGATCAAAGCTATCTATTCGACTTTGGTGTTAGAAGGATTGGGATCAAAGTTATCTGTTCCACTTTGGTGTTGGAAGGAATAGGATCAAAGCTATTTGTTCAGCCTTGATGTTGGAAAAGTTAAGATCAAAGCTATTTGTTTAGCTTTGGTATTAAAAGGATTGGGATCAAAGTTATTTGTTCGGCTTTAGTGTTGGGAGGAATAGGATCAAAGCTATTTGTTCAGCCTTGTTGTTGGAAAATTTAGGATCAACGCTATATGTTCAGCTTTAGTGTTAGAAGGATTGGCATCAAAGCTATCTATTTTGCTTTGATGTTTGGGAAGATTAGGATTAAAGCTATCTATTTAGCTTTGGTGGATAGGAGGATTAAGGTCAAAGCTATCTATTTAGCCTTGATGTTTGGGAGAATTAAGGTCAAAGCTATCTATTCAACCTTAATGTTGGAAAAGTTAGGATCAAAACTATATGTTCAGCTTTAGAAAAGTTGGCATCAAAGCTATCTATTTGGCTTTGGTGTTGGGATTTAGACAAGGTTATGTTTCTAAAAGATGAGGGTTGTGGGAATATCAACATGGGCGGCTCGACTCAGTTTGCCCATTGAAAGTTACAGTTGAGGATCAGTCCTTATAGGGAAAGGTCTTAGCTAAGAAGTGTAGGTCTGGTTAGGAAATCCATTTGAAAGGCTCAGTCTAATTTTGCCTTAAAGGAGATCATGGGCTTCATAAATGAAGGCCTTTTAGGAGTGGGCTTCATGGTGAATGCTTTTTAGGAGTGGGCTTCATGGCGAAGGCTTCTTGGCTTAGGTTTTATGATGAAGGTTTTTGGTTTTAGGCTTTATGATGAAGGCTTTTAGTTTTAGGTTTCATGGTGAAGGCTTTTGGTTTTGGGCTTTATAGTGAAGGCTTTCAGGTATTAAGGATAGTTTTCTACAAGGGTGCTTTGGATGGTTGGCTTTGGCTCAGGTTTGGTGCTACAGGTAGGCTTATGGATAAGGTTTTCCTTTTTCACATGGTGTGAACCCTCAATTTTACACCTTCAGCATCTAACCGCAGCCTTAACGCTTGCTGAATTTAACGCGTTGCGCAAAGTTATTATGGTGGTCCCGCTAACTAGTTAGTGGGCAGGGGTTTGGGGGTAGTGCCCTCGAAAGAAAATTTTTTAGACTTCATTTACATTGCCACCAGACATCCAATCTCTAAAAAAGAAAAAAAAAAAAAGAGAGAGTGAGAGAAACCTCGAAAAGCATGTCGTGCCATATGGCGTGCCGCACGGAAGGTGTGCGGCGCCGCATCAGATCTGCGTGGCACTGTACAGGCCTACTGTGACGCCACGCTAGGTCATGGGTTTTCTGCCCCCCAGTAGGCCCCATGCACATAAAATGACTCTTCTACCCTTTTTTATCCAGTTTTCAGCCATTTTTTTGACCCTACTCTCATGGTCTTTTCACATTTTCATTACCTAAACTGCCCTCAACCCCATTTGCCTATAAATAGGCTCTCCCATTTCCTCATTTTCACACATCTCTTGAATTAGTATTGATGGTTATCTGCTAATTCCTCTCTTCTTCTTCCTCCAACCACTCTCTAATTAATTAATTAATTATCTCACTCTAACCAAGTTAATTAATCTTTTTAATTAACTAAAACTTTTTTTTAAATTAAAATTAATTAATTAATTAATATTTTTAACTAATTAATTAATCACTTTTTTCCAAAATCAAATTAATCATTTTTCTTAATCCACCTTTCATCCAAATTAATTAATTAATCCTTTTAATTAATTAATCATTTTTTTCCAAAATAAAATTAATCCTTTTTCTTAATCCACTTTTCATCCAAATTAATTAATTAATTTTTTTAATTAGTTAATCCTTCTATCCTTTTCATCATATTAATTAGTTAATTAATCTTTTTAATTAATTAATTAATCTCCCAATCAATCTAATTACTCGGTCTCGATAAAATAGAACTTTGGTTCGGAAAAACCCTCCACTTACCAAAAATCAAGGTATCAGCCTTTTCCTCTCAAACCCAAATCAAATCAATCAATCTGATCAATTCCTAAACCTCTCCACTTAATTGTGAAATGAACTACGTGGGTTTTGATCCCCATTTAATGGGGTACGTAGGCACATTTGGAATCTAAATCCAAACCTCAAATCGAAATCTCTATCAATCTCTTTTTTTCTTTTTAATTTGTGGATATTTTATTTTAATTTTCACCTTGCACTCATGTCATATTCATGCATTTTATTTGTAATTATTAATGTCATTCATAAAATCAATTTTCAAGTCAAATTAAACTTAAGGGCTAAATTTAGATTATTTAAAACCAAAAACCTAGTCCCCGAACTCAATTTGGTTCAAGATTAGTGGTTTTTATCCTTGGGTAAATTAATTGCAAAATTAATAAATTGAAGTCAATTGGGTTTTTCCTTAATTTTTCCCATTTAAAATAAATTAGAGTGGCGACTCCCAAAATCATTTTCAAAATCAATTGATCCGAACCCGAGGGTTCCATCATGAGTCTAAGCTCAAATGAGCATCCCGGTTCCCTCTAGCGGACTGGACTAGTGCTCGGGTGAGGCCTCACAGCTGGCAACTCCACTGGGGACTAGTTGCCACCTTTTTTAAGAAAAGGAAAATAAGAGGATTACTATTTGGTTAAGGAAAATTTTTCCAAAATAATCTCCTTTTGGCTCATTAAGTATAATTTGACTTTCATGCGTCACTTTGCATAATAAAGGCTCCTTGCCAAAACCTTAGCTTTAAGAAAACTTTTTTATGGCAAGTAGCATTGGCTTGACAACTCTTTTTGAGTATGTTAGGAGATAGCGAAAGCATTCCACCCCACGAAGAATCCCTGATCATTTCGGTGGTGTAATGAGCAATTAGTACTGTTGGACCCACGCAAGGCTCCTTGCCTCATGTGTGGTTAGGTATATCGATGCTCTAGTGGGACGGGGACCCTTAAATTAAACCACCCTTCACCCTTATGCATGTAGTCGCCCTGGCGTTGATCCTAGGTTCCATGTACCATAATAATCGATACTCTTCATGTTCATGAAACCTTTTTTGACATACATCATGCCATAATCATGCATACACAACATGAGAAGCTCAACAAGGTCAACCCTCAAACACCTCAAAGACCTAAACCAGTGGTCCGTTTCCCAAAAATGTCTCACACACTCACCTTATCAACATGTAAATTCGGTGACCAACCATATGGAGGGAATCCTTTTCCCGACACACCTTCACATTCATGCCATTTAAATTTTGTATTCTTACCCTTCTTTCTGTCTGTTTTCTATTTAAAGGTACCAATGACCAATACTTCCAACTTCGACTAAGAGGCGATGAGCACCTTTTTCACTAATCTCCTCAAGAAATAAGAGGAAACTTTTCAAGCTGTACTCATCACCGCTCTTTAGACCTAAGCTGAAACATTCACTAATGCTCTTAATGCCTAGTTTGCCACCTTTACTGATGCCCTCAACTCCCAACGCCAATCCATCATCAATGAGATCAAGGAAATGACCAATGCCACTATCACTCCCCCTCCTGCTTGTGTTAAGCCTGCATCTGCCCAAGCCGGGACTAGCCATGCCCTTACTTTTACTCCTCCCATTATCGATCTCACCGATAAAGGAAAAGCACATAAAACTCCAACCTCTACTACTGTAGATTTAAACACAACCACTCCCTCTCCCACTACAAATCCTTTTCAAAGTGGAGATTTCTTTAGCTTTCCCGAAGCTAATAAATTGATGGAGAAAGTTGAGGTCATGGAAAAAATGCTCAAGAACGTCAAAAAGCATAAGGACATGATAGATGTCGACTCTTTAACTCTCTTCCCAAATGCACGAGTTCCACCAAAATTTAAAATGCTGGTCATGGACAAGTTTAATGGCACCACATTTCCTAAAACTCATCTTAAGATGTATGTGGGTGCCATGAAATCTTTCGGTGTGGATGACGAGCTCTTTGCTCAATTATTCCAGCAAACCTTGACTAGAGCTGCTATTAAGTGGTTACTAGATCTCGACAAAATTCACAAGAAGACTTGGGATGAAATCTGCAATGCTTTTGTTAAGCAATACCACTATAACATTGAGGTGGATGTCACCCATTGAGATTTGAAAACCACCAAACAAAGGCCAAGAGAATCCTTCACCATGTTCCTTACAAGGTGGAGGACAAAAGCGGCTCAAATGGTGAACTGTCCATTTGAAGTAGAGCAAATTGACATCATAGTCAAAAACCTCCTTCCTCAATATCAGGCTCATTTGCAAATATAGTACCTTCCCTAACTTCAAAGCTCTTATTGCCACCACCATCAAGATTGAGGATTTGATTCAATCAGGACGAATCAAAGATGAATACTGTAGTTCAAGGTATCACAAGAACACCACTAACACCACCCAAAGAGAGGGAGAGGTAAATGTTATGTCCTGTCATCAGCTGATGAATTTGGAAACAAGGAGGACTTTCTTTAAGCTGGGCATGCCCCCTAGCATCGTTTACAAGAAAGCCTTAGAGGCTAATCTAGTTAAGCCTTAGAACCACAACCTCTTCCAAACCCTTTACCCAAGGGTTACAATGCTAATGAGCACTGGGATTATCATTAAGGGCCAGGGCATAAAACTGATGCATGCAAGGTTCTAAAGCACAAAATTCAAAACCTCATTGACAGTGGAGACATCATTGCTCCCAAACCCAAAGTCTAGCATAGCCAAGCTCACCCGACCATCTCAAGCTTCATCTAATAACTGGTATTTTGAGAAGAGTGTCAGCGCTGCTATGCCCCTATCCAAGTCCTCTGAGTCTACGTCAGAGTCTTTTAAATTTTTCTTTTTGAGTTTGTCAGGTCTTGTCCTTTTGAGTTTGTATTTCGCCTTCTAGGCTTATCCTTTGATGTACTTATGATGGGACTTTTATCAGTAATAAAAAGTTTGAACTTTTTGATTTGCTCTAATTCATCTTTAAATATGACATCTTAAAAAAAAAGAAAAAAAAAGGAGAAAACAAAAAAAATGAAATGAAAAATATAAAAAAATACAAAAAATTATGAAAAAGGAAAAAGGATCAACTAATTATGGCACAGAGGAAAAAATAAAAAAAATCCCATACATTGCATCTACATGATAGTGGTGAAAAAGATCATGAGCTATTATGCACAAAGACAAGGACATGATAGGGATACTCCAAGCATCATAGTTTATAAGATCTTGACCTACAAGAAGCCTATCGAGAAGAAGCTGTGGAGAATGAAGACAAAATAGGAAGATCCTATCTGACAGAGGCACTATCTTCACAAACATGGGTAGAAGTGAATTCTCCCATCCTGGCAACCCGGATCAGCTGAAAAGATACATCATCCAAAGATGACATCTATATTTCATTTCTATTTCTCACGTATATGTAATCAAAACTACGTGGACCTAATTCTCCCTAAAAGAAAAAATCGACAGAAAAAGTGATGTAAGGGATACGTAGGCAGCCCAACTCGAGTGTGATCCAAATCATAATTCAAAATATTTTGTTTGCATCGTATCTTGATTTTCTTTGTGCCTAGTACATCATTCACTTAATTCTTTTGCCTAAAAAACAAAAAGGAAGAATGCTCTCTAAGTTAAAAACCTGAAAGGGTGGCTTAGGCAAAAATTAGAGTAAAAATAAAAGATGTCTCATTTAATGATGATCAAATCTTACAAAATAGAAACTCATCATAAAGGATAGCCCTTTCAATGTCATCTATAGCTTATCCTATTTCATGTAGTCCTGTTAACCTGTAATTATTTAAAAAAAAAAAAAGGGTTATGTATGAAGTCATGGTCTAACCAGTCCTCCTCTACCTTCTGAGATGCAACTCCCTCGTGTCCTCATCAGAGTCAGAGTCAATCACAATCTCCTTCTTTGAGTCACTACTACAACCTGTAGTGTCACGCTTCTAGTAGATCCTGAGTTTTCTTCAAAGAATGAGCTACCCCCTTTGTTTGGGCTGCAGTCCTCTTCCCACTACTAATGGCTCCTCATACGATCTCTCCTTCCTCAGCCACTTCATCCTCTATTCCTCTCAGCAGGGTAGCCTGGTACTCTTCCTCAATTGGCCAAACCACCTTTACCAACTACTTGGCATACCTCTCTATGGTCCCAAGTGAAATTCCAAAATAAACAGCATGATAACTCATCAGCCAGCCATCACCTAACAGCTTTGGCAATAGGAGCCATCATCTGCACAAACTCCAAGAAAGAAAAACTGGGGGCACATCCTGGGTCTATCTCATCTGCCTCAAGACCCTCATCCCTTAGTGGAAAGTCATTCAAACCAAACCCAACAAGCGAACCACTTGACACTCATGGCTCCTAGTTATAAGAAATCTAATCCCTTGCCATTGGCAGTGCTAAAAAATGTCCTCCGAGGGCAAGCTACAAGCAACCATCTTATCAAACCTCTGATTGAGTCTCAGTAAGGCATGTGCAGAATGAAAAGCAAAGGCCACCACCTGAAAATGATCCATTAACCACGCTTATAAGATAACCCAAAACCTAAAACAGACATCCACAAAGCACCTAAAGCAGAAAGGGTAAGAATAGACAAATTTTTCTCATCGGAGAATAACTTACAAGATAGTTCATCTCTCTAAATCTTGAACAAAGTAATTGAGGCTCATCAGTGCCTTTGCTAACACAGCTCTAACCACAAAATGCCTCTATTCCATCTGCCACTCTAGCATCACTCTAATCAACAAACTCGTAACTGACACTCAAATAAAAAATCAAGACCCTCATGTTGAGCCTTTGCACCCCTCATATCTCCCTGGTCATTAGAATCATGGAACTTCTCAATCACAGTAGTCAAATTCACTTAACCATCACTAACCATCATCTGGCTTGCAACATCCTTAGGCAAGTCAAAAACTCTTGAAAATTTTAAAAAATGCTAGACTTTAAACTCTGGCACCACTAGAGTTGCCTTTGAGTCGTAGCCAAGCCATATTCCCTATCTCTTTGGAATAGGCACAGCTCCTCCTTAGCAGCACCAAAACAGAAATCACGAGCAACCAGATTCCAAAATCTAAAGCAACCCCTTAAACTCCTCGTAATACTACCGTGGCATCCATCTCATACCAACCTAAGTTGAGTTTCTCAATCTTGTCGAGTTCCTTAGTCCATAAATGCATGTCTTTATAGGACACAAAGGTCACATGAAAAATTACATTCACAAAGTAACTACGTGAATTTGCCCTCATGCATCCATACAACCATTCATTATAGGCATCACCACAAATCATGCATGGCATAAGAGTCAAGCAAAAGGTCCATGAATTCTAAAACATACATGTATCTTCTGTGTACCAGCACCTATGCAATCATCTGCAATCATACATCATCATGCATAAGCCGAGCCAATAGCCTCACTAGCTTCTCCTAAAGCTAACCAGTACTTCCTCAAAGCTGACTGATACCTCTTAAAGCTGACCAATGTCTCTTTAAAGCTAAATGGTACCTTTCCAGATCTAATTAATGAAGCATGACTTCTAAAATCCCTTTACTCCCAGCAAAGTTCCTTTGAGCCTTCTAAAAGGCCCAACCCCTTACATTCAGAAGCCCAAGTTTCTTTAGCACAACTAAAATCTTATCAAAATCTTTCGAGCCGACTGGCCATAAGCCGAGGCTCTTCCTTAGAATCTAACAAGCTGACTCGCCATAGGTCGAGGCTCTTTTTTCACTAAATTATCTTGTCCAAAATCATCTTTACCTCAAACATTAGGGCCAAATAGATAGCCTTGATTGAAATTTACCCAAATCATCTTTAACACAAACATTAAGGCCAAATAGATAGCCTTGATTGAAATTTACCAAATCATCTTTACCACCAACATTAAGGTCGGATAGATAATCTTGATTGAGATTTACCCAAATCTTCTTTACTTCTAACATTAAGGCTAGATGTTACTTTTTATCCTTTATTTTCCTAAAAGCTAGGTTTTTGTGGACCAGGAGTCTGATATAGTGATGCATGATAGAGTTATTTCGCATTTATCTTTTATTCGAAAAAGATTTTAAGCCCCCAATAGAGTCACCAACTATAGGGCCTCGCCCGAGCACCAGTCCGATCCGCCAAGGAATTGAAATGCTCTTCGGGAGAAACTCCATGATTGGAACTTGCTGTGAGTTTAGGAAATTGATTTTTACGATTTGTTATTGTGAAAGGGAGTCGCCACTTTAATTTACTTGTTTTAATTGGGAAAATTAAAGAAAACCCAAAGTCATTGACTCCAAAAAATATTTTATTTATCCCAATGGAAAATGTACTAATCCACGAGTGACCAAAGAGGGTTCGGGGATCAAGTTTTGGTAATTACACAATTGAGAAAATATAATCTTCTTTAGTTTGGCTAAAATAGCAAAATAACTCTTAAAAAGAAATTTTTATGTATGTATGAACATGAATAAAATGATGCATGAAACAGATATATATGACAAGATGGAATGACAATTATAGATAAACAAGCAAAAATAAATCCTACTTAATTATTACAAAGTCAAAATGATTAAAATAAAGAAGATTTTTCCTCTAGCCCTTATGGGTACTAGGGAAAGCACACATTCCTCAACTATATTAAAGAAACGAAAAGTACATATTTGGAAATAAATAATAAATATAAAAGGGAAAATGTTATTAAAAATGATTTTGGAGTTGATGCCTTAGAGACGGCAGCCTGCATATCCTATAAAATAGGAATCAAACTCCACGCAGTTCTTCCTTCTTGCGAATGAGGGGTTCTGGAAAAAAGTGTTGGTTCTTAAATTAAAAAATTTTAGATCTTTTCTGTTTTAGACCTAAAGAGAATTCTAGATCTGAATTTAGAATTTTGAAAATGGACAAAAGAAATTATACCTTTGCTTTCCTTGATTTTCAGATGAACGGGGCCAGCTTAACTCTGGATCTAAGCTCCACTTTGGATTTAGGACCCTGAAGTTGAACCTTAAATAGCAAAAGGTTAGCAAAATAGCATAATGAATGTAAATTAAAAAGAAATTGAAATAATAGCTTTTATATCAAATTTCAAGCAAAACTTAAACATAAAAAGCAGAGCAATATGGGAGAGTTTCTGCCTTGGAATCCCTCCTAAATGAGCTGGAAAGCAGCTCAATTTATAGAGCTGGTAAAGGGGTGCTAGCGGTACCGGTACCTTACTGGTGGCACTGGCAACGTGCCACTCTTGTCGTCGGTAGGCTGGGCGACACTGGCATATTGAGCGTGCTGCCTAAAGCAGTGGCGTGCAGCCAAACAGTCGGTTTAACCTATTTTCGCATATTTTTTTTGCCATTTCTAGTCCGTTTTAGATTTGATTTAAATCGGGTTTGATTCTATGAGTTCGTGATTGAAAAACAGTCGACTAAAGGTGAAAGATTCAGGAAATTTATTTTTCAACAGGGCGATGCCCTGCACCCCGCAAGGGGCACTACCCCCTTGACCCCAGCTCACTAACCGGCTAGCGGGACCGACATATGTGTAGTGCACTATTCTTAGTAGGTGTCAATCTACAGCCGGATCATGAGGGTGCAAATTTAAGGGTTCACAGCTGCCCCCTTATCAGAATTGGCTTTAAGTAAAAGGCGATTCTGATGACAATGAACCCTAGGAAGAGATGCTATGTCAGACTTTGGGCTTGTGCTCTTGCAACATCAGATTTTTGGCTTATATGTTCTTTTGCCATGTCAGATTCTAGGATGTGCCATGTCAGAACCTGATCTATACTATGTTAGATTTTGGGCTTATGATATATGTTTGTGCTTATCATGCATGAGGACATTCATGTTTTGTGCAAACTGAACCTTATGAATGACAAACATGGTATAAAGATATGAACCTTTTGGGAGAGGGCCTATAGGATAAATGAGGTTTTGTCAATGGCTATTGATTTGACCTTGGCATTGGAAGTGAGAATGGTCATGGTGATCTTCAATTAAGGCTATATGTCTAGCCTAATTGTTGGAGATAAAGATGATTTGGTGAATTTTAATCAAGGCTCTCTGTTCTGCCTAGATTTTAAGATTTGGAGATTTGGTCCACCTAGGGAATTCACATTGGTTTAGCAAGGCCACTTGTTCGGCCCTACTATTGGGGAGATTATGATTAAAGTTATCTATTTGGCTTTGATAAGATTGGGATCAAAGCTATATGTTTGGCTTTAGTGGTTAGGAGGATTATAGTCAAAGCTATCTGTTTGGCTTTGAGAGTTAGGAGGATTAAGGTCAAAACTATCTGTTTGGCCTTATTGGTTGGGAAAGTTGGGATCAAAGCTATCTGTTTGGCTTTAGTATTAAAAGGATTGGGATCAAGGCTATCTGTTCAGCTTTGGTGTTGGGAGGAATAGGATCAAAGCTATTTGTTTGGCTTTTGTGTTGGAAGGAATAAGATCGAAGGTATTTTGTTTGGCTTTGATGTTAGAAAAGCTGGGATCAAAACTATCTATTTGGCTTTGGTGTTAGAAGGATTATGATCAAAGCTATCTCTTTGGCTTTGGTGTTAGATTTAGAGAAGGTTATGTCTGAAAGACGAGGGGTGTATGAATGTCAACATGGGGTCTTGACTCGGTTTGCCCATTGAAAGTTACGGTTGAGGATTAGTCCTTGTAGGTAAAGGTCTTGGCTAAGGAGGGTAGGTCTAGTTAGGAAATCCATTTGAAAGGCTTAGTTTGATTTTGCCTTGAAGGAGATCATGGGCTTCATAAATGAAGGCCTTTTAGGAATGGGCTTCATGGCGAAGGCTTCTTGGTTTAGGCTTTATGATGAAGGCTTTTGGTTTTGGGCTTCATAGTGAAGGCTTTAGGATCTGGGCTTCATGGCAAAGGCTTTTGGATCTAGGCTTCATGGCAAAGGCTTTTAGTTTTAGGCTTCATGGCGAAGGCTTTTTAGATTTAGGCTTCTTGATGAAGGCTTTTGGATTTAGGCATCATGATGAACGCTTTTTGGGAGATATGCCTCGACTTATGGTTTTGCTAAGGGAATTAGATTTAAAGATGATAAGCCCTGGTAGACTTAAGAATTTGGGTTCTACTCATTTTGAGATTATGCCAAGGAATGGGTGGTATGTGGTATGATTTGCCAATGAGACTTGGGATGGAACAATATGATTTCATAAAATTCGAGAATGGTTTGAAGGTAGGTTGAAACTTTTGAAAAGAATCATGGAGGTTGTATGATTTTGCTTTTTGTAGCATGAATCATAGAAAAGAGCAAGTCAAGCTTTTCTTGTTATTTGAGATTGAAGAGACTCTTGGAGTGACATTTAATTGTAAATTGCATTAGTTGACACAAAAAGCCCATAGGAATGGCTAAAGGGGTAATGGAAGAAGATAAATTGGGGATCATACTTCCAAATAAGAGATAAGGATGTGATAGACTGGAGATAAATTGTGCCTTAGCTCTTTAAGCTAAGCAACGGGATGGATTGACAACAAATGATGACCTAGGAAGACATACCACCATTGTAGGATAAGGGCATAGAAGATTCTACATCTTTAGAGAATAAACCTCTAGTTAGGAAGGATGACGGATTGATTGAAGATGATTTGACAACTTCAGACATAAGGGAAGATGACTTGGATGAGCTTTCTCTCTCTCTCTCTCTCAGCTCTAACTTTTGCCTAAGCTGCCCTTTTTGGGTTTTCAGCCTAGCGAGCTAACATTTAGGAGAAAACATTCCACCATGATTTAGGCTGCTGCTTTGAGGGGCTCTAGCCTTTGAATTCTAGATTTGACAAAGGTCTTTTCTGAACTTGTTTTCCTTGTTGAGGTGCATTATTTGATTACCTAATGTACAATAGGTAATTCCATTTGATTCGCTCTTTATGCTTCAATTGTTTGATGAGAGGTCCATTACTTGACCTTCTTTGATTAGGAGCTGATGAAGCAATAGCTGATTTGTGAGCACCTTAAATTCTGATTTATGCTAATTGTGGTGGGTTTAATTGATTGTTCGTTCATCTCTTTTTTTTCCTCTTTTTCTTTTTCTCTTTTTTTTTTGTTTTTTGTTTTATTTTTTTTTTCTCTTTTTTTTTTTTTGGCTCATCCATGCTGGACTAAATAAGGAAGACGAAAAGAAAATGTATGTGCATTATTATAAAGGAAACTTTATTGCAAGATGACAAAAGGAACCACTATGGTCAACAAGAATAAAGAAAAATAAGACGACAGACTTCGACTCAGATTTGGACTCAGACTTTTGAGATTTAGATTGGACTTAGGTTTAGACTTGGAATTCAATCTTAAACAGGTCAGATTAGCTGAACTTGAACTACTCAATGACATACCTTCTAAGGCTGAGGTAAGGTAGGGTTGAGTTAGAATTAGATTCCTCATCACTGTTCAAGTTAGTAGTGGGGAATTCAACTTGAAAATGATGTACTTTGGATGCAATCCTCAACTTTTGATGTAGTTGCAACCAAAGCTCTAAAGGTGGGTAGGTATTGTGTTAATAAGTGGGCTCTGTAGGCAAGAAGTAAATTCTTGACAATGATATCTACTTGTTCTTGCTTGGTCGGCCTGTTTACCATTTGAGTAGCTTTAGCCCTCCACCTAGTAAAGAGCATAGACGACTCATCTAGAAGTTGCTTTGTGGTTTCTAAATCCCTTCTTGTAATGTCCACTTCACTATTGTAGTGGTACTGTTCAACAAATGCCTTGCAAATGTCCTCCCAAGCCTATTTTTGGGTATCATATAAGTTAATAAACCATCTTAGGGCAGTATCCATAAGGGTTTGATGAAAGAGTTGAGCAAGAAGCGCATTATTGATACCAAAGGGATGCAGTGTCCCCATGTACATTTTTAAATAGATATTAGGGCAAGTAGTACCATAAAATCTGTTCAAATTCAGCATCTTGAACTTTGGCGGAACTTTTGCATTGGGAAATAAGCTCAGGGAGCCTATATCAACTAGGTTCTCTTTCTTCTTTAGATTATTTAGCATTTTTTCCATGTGCTTCACTTTTTTCATAAAGGCTTTGATTTTAGGGTTGACTTCCTTCCTTTGGAAAGGATCCACGGGTCGAGAAGTGAGAGTAGGGGTGAAATTTGATGGTTGAACTATCATGGGTTGATAGAGTGAGTTGTTTCTGAGGAATTCAGGTGATGGAATAGGTAATGGTGGGATTGTGTCAGTGTTTGTAGGCTCTTTATCTTTGGAATCAGCTCTGGAAGTGAATTCATAAACAGGATAAAGAGCGGGTTTTGGGTCTGATTTGAGTAGTTTTGGGTCAGTTGAGCTTTAGACCAGAGAGGTCTATTCCATTAAGGTGCGGACATCTTTCATAATGGCCCCTATTTGGGCTTTGAGTAGGTCTTGAAAATAGGCATCTTGGCTCTCCATCAGGGTCTCTTATTGTTCAAAGAGCTTAGCAAGAAGCTTGTTAAAGATTTCATCAGCTCTGGTAGCAGTGACTTCATCTTCAACAACAGACATCTTGTCAACCTTTGAAAGGGAAAAGGAACTGGGTCAGTATCAAGCTTTTGGAAAAAAGGGTCATGGGGAGGTGTGACAAACCAAAGGATCTTAGGTTTAATGACAATGGATGACAATGCCTTATGGTTAGATTGACGATGTATGGGTAAAGATGAGGCTAAAGGTGTACGATGTTTGCTAGGTATGTATTTAGCTTTGGGTGGCTAGATCATATTTTAGCTTTGAGTGGCTAGGTCAAAATTTAGCTTGGGGTGACTAGGTCAGATTTTAACTTTTGAGTGGCTAGATCAAAATTTAGCTATGGGTGATTGGGATTGTGATTTATGAATGGTTTACCATAGGCTTAAGGATAGAATGACCATGGGTTTTGCGATTGGATATGAATGTACCATAGATTTGGATGTTGGATGGACCATGGATTTGGTGATAATTGGATAATGGGTTAGACTAGATCATAGGCTTAGATGGGCCATGGGTTTAGATAGTGATGTAAGAGATGAAACCTAGTTAGCATTTAGTTTGGGTAAGGATAAGAGTGACGCTAAGTCAGTATTTATCTTTGGTAAGCATGGTTGATGATAATGCTATATCAGTGTTTAGCTTGGGTAAGGACTATAAAAGATGAAAGCTAGATCAGTGTTTAGCTTGGGTAAGAGTTGTAAAAGATGAAAGCTAGGTTAGTATTTAGGTTTGGTAAGAATTATGAAAGATAAAGCTATGTCAATGTTTAGCTTAGGCTAGGTTAGTGTTTAGCTTGGATAAGAATTATGGAAAAGGATGAGGGTACCATAGATGAGTTTACTTTTACAATGAGTTTGACTTGGGTTTGGATAGGACTAGATCATGGGTTTAGGTGAACCATGAGTTTTGGGTTTTAATCATGGGTTTAGGTAGACCATGAGTTTTAGATTTTGATCATGGGTTTAGATGGACCATGGGCTTCGGGTGTTGACCATGGGTTTAAGTGGACCATGGGCTTTGGGTTTTGACAATGGGTTTAACTGGACCATGGGCTTTGGGTTTTGACCATGGGTTTAGGTGAGCCATGGGTCATGAGCTTTGGGTATTGACCATGGGTTTAGATGGACCATAGGCTTTGGGTTTTGACCATAGGTTTAGGTGAACCATGGGTTTTGTGTTTTAGGTGTTAACCATAGGTTTAGATGGACCATGGGCTTTGGGTTTTGACCATAGGTTTAGGTGGACCATGGGCTTTGGGTTTTGACCATGGGTTTAGGTGAACCATGGGTCATGAGCTTTGGGTGTTGACCATGGGTTTAGATGGACTATGGGCTTTGGATTTTGACCATGGGTTTAGGTGAACCATGGGTTTTGGGTTTTAGGTGTTGACCATGGGTTTAGATGGATGATGGGCTTTGGGTTTTGACCATGGGTTTAGGTGAACCATAGGCTTTGGGTGTGAAGATGTTTGGATAGGTTATTGACTCTTCACAAGGTTCAAACTATTATGCATGTATGCATGAATGAAAAGGTTTCATGATAATGACATACCAAATTCAGTATTATGATACATACAATCCTAAAGGAAGGTTCTATGAATCATTACATGAAATGGTTAGGGTGGTTTAAAGGGAACCCATCACACTAGAGATGCGATATACCTAACCACATGCGAGACAAGGAGCCTCGCGTGGGTCAAATAGTACATGCATACTCGTTACACCTCTAAAAGGATTAGAGGATACGTCGTGGGCTGGATCATTTCACTATCGACAAACAGACCTAAGGAAGGTTACCCACTTGATGTTACTTTCTATCCTTTGTTTTCCTAGAAGCTAGGTTTTTATGGACCAGGAGTCCGATATAGTGATGCATGATAGAGTTATTTTGCGTTTAAAGCCAAACTCAGTATTTTAACAAAAGTAATCCACTTTATCTTTTATTCAAAAAAAATTTTAAGTCCCCAATGGAGTCGCCAACTGTGAGGCCTTGCCCAAGCAGCAGTCCGATCTGCCGAGAAATCGAAATGCTCTTCGAGAAAAACTCTATAATTAGAACTCGCTGTGAGTTTAGAAAATTGATTTTTGCGATTTGTTATTGTAAAAGGGAGTCACCACTTTAATTTACTTGTTTTAATTGGGAAAATTAAAGAAAACCCAAAATGATTGACTCCAAAAAATATTTGGTTTATCCCAATGGAAAATGTACTAATCCACGAGTGACCAAAGAGGGCTCGGGGATCAAGTTTTGGTAATTACACAATTGAGAAAATATAATCTTCTTTAGTTTGGCTAAAATTGCAAAATAACTCTTGAAAAGGAATTTTTGTGTATGTATGAACATGAATAAAATGATGCATGAAATAGATATATATGACAAGATGGAATGAAAATTATAGATAAACAAGCAAAAATAAATCCTACTTAATATTACAAAGTCAAAACGATTAAAATAAAGAGGATCTTTCCTCTAACCCTTATGGGTACTAGGAAAAGCACACATTCCTCAACTATATTAAAGAAATGAAAAGTACAGATTTGGAAATAAATAACAAATGTAAAAGGGAAAATGTTATTAAAAATGATTTTGGAGTTGATGCCTTAGAGACGGCAGCCTGCGTATCCTATAGAATAGAAATCAAAACCCACGTAGTTCTTCCTTCTTGTGAAGGAGGGGTTCTGGAAAAAAGTGTTGGTTCTTAAATTAATAAATTTTAGATCTTTTCTGTTTTAGACCTAAAGAGAATTCTAGATCTGAATTTAGAATTTTGAAAATGGACAAAAGGAATTATACCTTTGCTTTCCTTGATTTTTGGATGAACAGGGTGAGCTTAACTCTGGATCTAAGCTCCACTTTGGATTTAGAACCCTGAAGTTGAACCTTAAACAGCAAAAAATTAGCAAAATAGCGTAATGAATGTAAATTAAAAAGAAATTGAAACAACAACTTTTGTGTCAAATTTCTAGCAAAACTTAAACACAAAAAGCATAGCAATATAGGAGAGTTTCTGCCTTGGAATTCCTCCTAAATGAGCTAGAAAGCAGCTCAATTTATAGAGCTGGTAAACGGGTGCTGGCGGTACTAGCAGCGGCTCCGGCAGCTTGCCAGCGGCACGAGCGGTATCCATGGCATGCCGGCAAGCCAACGTGCCGCCCTTGCTGCCGACAGGCTGGGTATGCCACCCAGCCACTGACATGCCACCCAGCCGCTGACATGCCGGGTGTGCCCCCCAAAGCGGTGTCGTGTCACCAAATAGCCGGTCCAACCCATTTTCGCACTTTTTTTGCCGTTTCTAGTCTGTTTTAGATTCGATTTGAGCCCGATTTAATTCTATGAGTTCGTGACTGAAAAGTAGTCAACTGGAGATTAAAGATTCAGGAAATTTATTTTTCAACGGCTCACTGCCCCGCACCCCGCAAACGACGCTGCCCCTGCCCGCTAACCGGCTAGCAGGACTGCCGTATGCGTAATGCATTATTCTTAATAGGTCTCAAGCTACAGCCGGATCATGAGAGTGCAAATTTGAGAGTTCACAGCAGGCAAGGGTTCAAGGGCAGTGCTTCCGAAATAAAATTTTTTAGACTTCATTTACATCGCCACCTGATATCCAATCTCTAAAAAAAAAAAAAAAAAAAAGAGAGAGAGAGAAACCTCGAAAAGCATGTCGTGCCATGTGGCGTGCCGCACAGAAGGCGCCGCGTCAAATCTGCACGGTGCCGCAAAAAGCTGATGGGGCGCTGCATAGGCATGGTGCGGCACCACGCCAGGTCGTGGGTTTTTTTCCCCTCAGTGGGCCCCACATGCATAAAATGACTCTTCTACCCTTTTTTATCTAATTTTTAACCTTTTTTTTACCCTACCCTTATGGTCTTTTCACATTTTCATTACTTAAACTACCCTCAACCCCATTTGCCTATAAATAGGCCCTCCCATTTCCTCATTTTCACATGTCTCTTAAATTAGTATTGATGATTATCTACTAATTTCTCTCTTCTTTTCCCTCCAACCACTCTCTAATTAATTAATTAATCTTTTTAATTAATTAATTATCTCACCCTAACCAAGTTAATTAATCTTTTTAATTAATTAATTAATTAATCACTTTTTTCCAAAATAAAATTAATCATTTTTCTTAATCCACCTTTCATTCAAATTAATTAATTAATCCTTTTAATTAATTAATCCTTTTTTTCCAAAATCAAATTAATCCTTTTTCTTAATCCACTTTTCATCCAAATTAATTAATTAATCTTTTTAATTAATTAATTCTTCTATTCTTTTCATCATATTAATTAGTTAATTAATCTTTTTAATTAATTATTAATCTCCCAATCAATCTGATCACCCAGTCTCGATAAAACGGAACTTCAGTCCGGTAAAACCCTCTAACCACCAAAAGTCAAGGTATCAACCTTTTCCTCTCAAACCCAAATCAAATCAATCAATCTGATCAACCCCTAAACCCCTCCACTTAATTGTGGAATGAACTACGTGGCTTTTTTATCCCCATTCAATGGGATACGTAGGCACGTTTGGAATCTAAATCCAAATCTCTATCAATCTCTTTTTCCCTTTTTAATTTGTGGATATTTTATTTTAATTTTCACCTTGCACCCATGTTATATTCATGCATTTTATTTGTAATTATTAATGTCATTCATGAAGTCAATTTTCAAGTCAAATTAAACTTAAGAGTCAAATTTAGATTATTTAAAACCAAAAACCTAGTCCCCGAACTCAACTTGGTTCAAGATTAGTGGTTTTTATCCTTGGGTAAATTAATTGCAAAATTAACAAATTGGAGTCAACTGAGTTTTTCCTTAATTTTTTCCATTTAAAATAAATTAGGATGGCGACTCCCAAAATCATTTTCAAAATCAACCGATTTGAACCCGAGGGTTCCATCATGAGTCTAAACCCAAATGAGCATTCTAGTTCCTTCTAGCGGACCGAGCCGGTGCTCGAGCGAGGCCTCACACATGGTTGCATGAGAATGGTTTGCAGGCTTTAAGAATCTCAAGGATTGTGTGTTTTTCCAATGAGGCTTAATCTTTCAAGGATCATGAGATGTTTGCCAAAGAGGCATGAGATCGACTTGAGGATGATAGGCTTTTAGGAGATATTCCTCATCTTCTAGTTTTTCCAAGGAAAGGGTGGTACGTGGCTTGAGCTTTGAAAAGATGGTATGATTTACCAATGAGGCTTGGGATGGAACAATATGATTTCATAAAGTTTGAGAACGATTTTGAAGGTAGGTTGAAACTTCTTAAAAGAATCATGGAGGTTGTATGATTTTACTTTTTGTAGCATAAATCATAGAAAAGAGCAAGTCAAGCTTTTCTTATTGTTTGAGATTAAAGAGACTCTTGGAGTGACACTTAATTGGTTTGACTTGATGTAAATTACACTAGCTGAAACAAAGAGCCCTTATGAATGGCTAAAGGGCTAGTGGAAGAAGATAACTTAAGGATCATGTTCCCAAATGAGAGATAAGAATGTGAAAGTGGGAAATATGAGGGATTATGCCTTAGCCCTTTAAGCCAAGTGATGGGATAAATTGACAACAAATGATGATGTTTTGGGAAAACATGCCCCCATTATAGGATAAGGGCATAGAAGATAATATAACCTTAGAGAATGAACCTCTAGTGTGGAAGGATGACTTTAGAGACATAAGATGAAACAGATTGATTGAAGATCATTTGACAACTTTAGACATAAGGGAAGATGACTTGGATGAGCTCTCTCTCTCTCTCTCTCTCTCTCTCTCTCTTTCTCTCTCCCTCTCTCTCTCAGCTCTAACTTTTGCCTAAGCTGCCATTTTGGTTTTCAACTTAGTGAGCTTATATTAATGAAATTTGGGGGAAAACATTTCACCATGATTTTCTATTTTTCTTTGAGGGGCTCTGACCTTTGAATTTTGGATTTGACAAAGGTCTTCTCTGAACTTGTTGCCCCTTATTGAGGTGCATCATTTCATTATCCAATGTGCAATAGGTAATTCCATTTGCTCTTTGTGCTTCAATTGTTTGATAAGAGGTCCATTACTTGACCTTATTTGATTAAGAGCTGATGAAGTGATTGTTAATTTGAGAGAATGAGGACACCTCAAATTCCAATATATACTGATTATGGTGGACTTAAATAATCATTCATTCATCTCTCTTTTCCTCTTTTTCCTTCTTTTCTTTTTTTTTCTTTTCTTTTTTTTCTTCTTTTTTTTTTCTTTTTTCTTAAACTCATCCATGTCAGACTAAAATAAGGAAGATAAGAAAGTTAAATGCATAAATAATGAAAAGAAAATATAGATGCATTACTATAATGAAAACTTTATTACAAGATGATAAAAAAAAAAACCATTATGGTCGATAAGAATACAGAAGAAAAAAAGACGATAGACTTTGACTCAGATTTGGACTCAAAATTTGAGATTTAGACTTAAAATTCAATCTTATACAGGTCATATTAGCTGAACTTGAACTCTATAACATGCCTTCTAGGGCTAAGGTAAAGTGGGTTGAGTCGGATATAGATTCCTCATTGCTGTTTAGGTTGGTGGTGAGGAATTTAGCTTGAAATGATTTACTTTGGATGCAATCTTCAACCCTTGATGCAATTGCAACCAAAGCTCTGAAGGTGGGTAGGTATTGTATTAACAAGTGAGCTTGATAGGTTGGGAGTAGATTCTTGATAATGATATCTACTTGTTCTTGCTTGGTTAGCCTGTTTACCATTTGAGCAGCTTTAGCCCTTTACTTAGTGAGGAACGAAGGGAAGGATTCTTTCGCATATTGCTTGATAATTTTGAGGTCTCTTTTTGTTACATCAACCTCAATATTATAGTGATATTGCTTAACAAAAATGTTGCAAATGTCATCCCAAGTCCATTTTTGGGAAATATCCAGGTCTACAAACCACCTCACAGCAGCACTAGTCAAAGATTATTGGAACAATTAAGCAAAGAGTTCATTGTCCACTCCTAAAGAATGCATGGCCCCTATATACACGTAAGATGATTTTTAGGGCAAGTAGTTCCATTAAATTTGTCAAAATTCAGCATCTTGAACTTAGGAGGAACTCTTGCATTGGAAAATAAACTCAGGGAGCCTGTATCAACCATGTCTTCTTTCTTCTTCAGATTCTTTAGCATTTTTTCCATATGCTCAACTTTTTCCATGACAGCTTTAAGTTCAAGGTTGGCTTCCTTCCCTTAGAAAGGATCTGCGAGTTTAGAAGCGAGAGTAAGGGTAAAATTTGGTGGTTAAATTGTCATGGGTTGATAAGGTGAGTCATTTTTAAGTAATTCAGGTGATGGAATGGGTAATGGTGGAATGGTGTCAGTGTTTGCAGGCTCCTTGTCTTTTGAACCAACTCTAGAAGTAGATCCAAGAACAGGATAAGGAGTAGGCTTGGGGTCTGGTTTGAGTAGTTTTGGGTCATTGAGCTTTGGGCTAAGGAGGTCTATTCCATCATCATGAAGACATCTTCCATAATAGCCCTCCTTTAAGCTTTTAAGTAGGTCTTGAAAATAAGCATCTTGCCTGTTCATCAGGGTCTCTTATTGTTCAGAGAGCTTAGTAAGAAGCTCATCAAAGATTTCATCAACTCTGGTAGTAGTGACTTCATTGCTGGTAACAAACATCTTGTCAACCTTTGAAAGGGAAAAGGAACTGGGTTAGTATCAAGCTTTAGAAAAAAGGGTTATGGTGAAGTATGAAAAATTAAGGACCTTAGGTTTAATGGCAATGAATGACAGTGCCTTATGGTTAGGTTGATAGTGTATGGATAAAGATGAGGGTAGAGGTGTATGATGTTAGCTAGGTCAGTATTTAGCTAGAGGAGCTAGGTCAGATTTTAGCTTTGGGTGGCTAGGTCAAATTTTAGCTTTGAGTGGCTAGGTTAGAATTTAGCTTTGAGTAGCTAGATCATAATTTAGCTTTAAGTAGCTAGATCATAATTTAACTTTAAGTAATTGGGATTATGATTTATGAAGAGTGACCATGGGTTTTGCGATTAGGTTATGGATGTGCCATGGATTTGGATGTTAGGTGGACCATGGATTTGGTGATAGTTGGATAATGGGTTTGGTTGGATTGGACTATGGGCTTAGATGGGCTATGGGTTTGGATAGTACTGTAAAAGATTAAACCAAGTCAACATTTAGTTTGGATAAGAATAAAGTGAGGTCAGTGTTTAGCTTGTAAAGATTGTTGAGGATAAAGCTAGATCAGTGTTTAGCTTAGGTAAGGATTATGAAAGATGAAAGCTAGGTCAATATTTAGCTTGTAGAGCTAGGTCATTGTTTAGCTTAGATAGGGATTGCGAAAGATGAAAGTTAGGTCGGTGTTTAGCTTGTAAAGCCAGGTCAATATTTAGCTTGGATAAAGATTGTGGATAAGGATGAGGGTACCATAGACGAGTTTATTTTTACCAGGATTGAATCATGGGTTTAGGTGAACCATGAGTTTTGGGTTTTGATCATGTGTTTAGGTGAACCATGAGCTTTGGGTGTTGACCATAGATTTAGGTGGACCATGGGCTTTAGGTGTTGACCACGAGTTTACGTGGACGATGGGTTTTGGGTTTTGACCATAGGTTTAGATGGCCCATAGGTTTTGGGTGTTGATCATGGGTTTAGGTGGACCATAGGTTTTGGGTTTTAACCATGGGTTTAGGTAGACCATAGGCTTTGGGTGTTGACCATGGGTTTAGGTGGACCATGATTTTGGGTTTTGACCATGGGTTTAGGTAGACCATGGGCTTTTGGTGTTGACCATGGGTTTAAGTAGACCATGGGCTTTCTGTGCTAACCATGGTTTAGGTGGAGTATGGGTTTTGGGTGATGAAGATGTTTGGATAGGTTTTTTACTCTTCACAATATTCAAGTTATGATGCATGTATGCATCAATGAAAAGGTTTCATGATAATGACATACCAAATTCAGTATTATGGTGCATACAATCCCAAAGGAAGGTTATATAAGTCAGTATATGAAAAGTTTAAGGTGGTTTGAAGGGAACTCATCACACTAGAGATGTAATATACCTAACCACATGTGAGACAAGGAGCCTCGCATGGGTCTAATGGTATGTGCAACTTGTTACACCTCTAAAAGGATTAGAGGATACGTCATGGGCTAGATGATTTCACTATCTGCAAGCAGACCTAAGGAAGATTGCCCACTTGATGTTACTTTCTATCTTTTATTTTCCTAGGAAGCTAGGTTTTTTTTTTTTTTTTTTTGGACAAGGAGTTTGATGCAGTGATGCATGAAAAGAGTTATTTTTCATTAAAGCCAAACTTGGTATTTTACCAAAAGTAATATACTTTATCTTTTATTTGAAAAAGATTTTGAAGTTCCTAGTGGAGTCGCTAACTATGAGGCCTCGCCCGAGTATTAGTCTAATCTACTGAGGGGAATCGAAATGCTTTTCAGAAGATACTCCACGATTGGAACTTGCTATGAGTTTAGAAAATTGAGTTTTGCGATTTGTTATTTGTGAAAGGGAGTCGCTACTTTAATTTACTTATTTTGATTGGGAAAATTAAAGAAAAACTCAAATTGATTGACTCTAAAAATACTTTGATTTATCCCAACGGAAAAGAGCATTAATCCACCAGTGACCAAAGAGGGCTTGGGGATCAGGTTAGGGTAATTAAACAATTAAGAAAATATGATTTTCTTCAGTTTGGCTAAAAGTTGTGAATTAACTCTTAAAAAAAAAAAAGGCAATTTTTGTGTATGCATGAACAAGAGCAAAGATGATGAATGAAACAGTTATAGATGATAAAATGAAATGACACTTGTAAATCAATAAGCGAAATAAATCCTACTTAATTATTACAAAACCAAAATGAATGAATAGAGGATCTTTCCTCTAGCCCTTATAGGTACTAGGAAAAGCACACATTCCTTAACTAAATTATAGAAATGAAAATACAGAATTCAACACATACAAATAAATAACAAAACAAAGGAGAAAATGTTATTGAAAAATATTTTAGAGTTGATGCCTTACAGCATGGCAGCCTGCATATCCTACTGAATAGGAATCAAACCCTATGCAGTTTTTCTTTCTTGCGAAAGAGAGGTTTTGGAAAAATGTTGGTTTGGTTATTAATTTAATTCTGATTCTTAAATTAATAAATTTTAGATCTTTTCTATTTTAGATCTAAAGAAAGAATTCTAGATCTGATTTTAGAATTTTAGAAATGGAAAGAAGAAAAGGGATTATACCTTTACTTTCCTTGACCTTCAAATGAATGGGGCAAGCTTAACTCCAGATCTAAGCTCCACCTTGGATTTGACAATCTTGATGTTGAACCTTACACAGAAAATAGTCAATTAAAAGGATTTGGAGTGACAGATTTTGATATTAATTTAGCATAATTTGAGTATAGAAATAAGAGCTTTTATGTGAGTTTTCCTCTCAAAATCCATGTCAAATAGCCAAAATGGAATCTCTATTTATGGAGTAGGTGAAAGGGGCACTGCTGACACATTGGGCTGCTAGGTAGCACACTAGGTGTGCTGCTAGTGCCACCGGCATGCTAAGCTTGCCACCCATGCTGTTGGCACTCTAGGCCTACCGCCCAACCTAATGCGCGCCACTAGAGCTACTCTAACCTGGTTTCGTAATGTTTTGGCCAGTTTTAGTACGTTTTTGATATGATTTGAGCCCCACTTAATTCTATAAATTCGTAATCGAAAACTAGTCATCTGAAGTTGAAATATTCAGGAAGTTTATTTTTCAACGGGGTGCTACCCCCTTAATCCCTGTCCGCTAACCAACAAGCGGGACCGCTGTACTGGCTCTGTATAGTGTTTTAATCTTAGCAAATGTCAAGCTGCGGCTGAAATCCAAAGGTGCAAATTTGAGAGTTCACAACACCAAAGCCAAACAGACAGCTTTGATTGAAATTCGCCAATACCAATCATCCCAATCACTAAAGCTAAACAGATAGCTTTGATCCCAATCCTCTTAAGCACCAAAGCCAAACTGATAGCTTTGATTTCGATCCTCCAAAACATCAAAGTCAAATAAATAATTTTGATCACAGTCTCCCCAATAGTAGGACCAAACAAGTGGCCTTACTAAACCAGTTTGAATTCCCAAACCTCCCCCTCTTAGGTGGACCAAATCTTTACACCTAACATTTAGGCTGGACAGATAGTCTTGATAGAAATTCACCAAACCATCTTTACCCCTAACATTTAGGCCGAATAGATAGCCTTGGTTGAAATTCACCAAACCATCTTTTCCCTTAACATTTAGGTCAGACAGATAGCCTTGATTGAAATTCGCCAAAACCATCTCTAACATTTAGGCTGAATAGATAACCTTAATTGAAATTCACTAAGACCATTCTCACATCCAACATCAAGGTCGAACCAATAGCCATTGACAAAATGTCATTTATCCTATGAGGCCCCCCTCTAAAAGGTTGTTAATCTTATTCCTTATTTACCCTTCACAAGGTTTAATTTGCATAAGCATGAATGCCTTTATGCATGACAAACACAAGCAGGTATCACAAGCCCAGAATCTAACATGGCACAAGCCTAGGGTCTAACATGGAATAGCCCAAAATCTGACATGGCACAAGAACATATAAGCCAAAAATCTGATGTGGCACAAGGACAAGCCCAAAGTCCGACGTGGCATCTCTTCCTAGGGTTCATGTCATCAGAATTGCCTTTTGCTCAAAGCCAATTCTGATGAAGGCCCAGCTATGAAACCTCAAATTTGTACGCTTGGAATTCAACTACAGCTTGACACTGATTAAGATTAGTACACTACGCAGAGCCAGTACAGTGATCCTGCTAGCTGATTAGTGGGCAGGGGTCAATGGGGTAACGCCCCTTGTAGGGTGTGGGGTAGTGCCCCATTGAAAAATAAATTTCCTGAATATTTCACCTACAGATGATCAGTTTTCGATTATAAATCCATAGAATCAAACTGGGCTTAAATCAGATTAAAAATCAGCCAAAACAGTGCAAAACCAGGTTGATCCAGTGAGTTAGTAGCACTCTAAGCATGCCACCACGTCGGGTGATAGGCCCAGTGTGCCGGCGGCATGGGCAGCATGCCCAGAGTACCGACGGTGGTGCTACCAGCCTGGCTGGCATACTACCGGTGCCGCCCAGCTAGCCGGCGTGCCATCGGTCCCAGCAGCACCCTTCCACCTACTCTACAAATAGAGCTTCTATTTCAACTCTTTGGGATAGATTTTGAGAGGGATTTGATGAATTTTGAGTCAAAAACTCTCCTATATTGCTCTACTTTTTATGCTAAAACTCTGTTTGAAATTTGATATTAAAATCTATTATTTTGAATTCTTTTAATTTGCATGTATTACACTGTTTTGCTAACCTTTCGCTGTTTAAGGTTTAACTTCAGGATTATTAAATCCAAAGTGGAGTTTAGATTTAGAGCTAAGCTTGCCTCGTTCATCCAAAGATTAAGGAAAGCAAAGGTATAATCCCTTTCCTTCTTTCCATTTCAAATTCTAAATTTAGATTTAAAATTCTCTTCATTCTATATTTCTTTAGGTCAAAAACAAAAAAAAAAAAATCTAAAATTTATTAATTTGAAAATCAGAATTAAATTAATAACCAACCCAACATTTTTTCTAAACCCCTCCTTCACAAGAAGGAAGAACTACGTGGGGTTTGATTCCTATTCAATAGGATACACAGGCTGCCATTCTGTAAGACGTTAACTCCAAAATCTTTTTAACAACATCTTCCCTTTTTACTTTGATTCATTTGTATTCATGCTTTATTTATGATTTTGTTATTTATAGTATGATTCATGGAAAAGAGCAAGTCAAACCTTCTTACTTTTGAGATTGAAGGGACATTTGGGGTGACACTCTATTAGCTTGAATATAGATGATGTACTGGCTGAAAGGAAGTGCCTTAAGGAGTGGCTAAAGGACTAGTGAGAAGAGATAACTTAGGGATCATGCTCCTTATAAGAGATAGGAATGTGACGATGGAAAATGTGAGGGATTGTGCCTTAGCTCTTTGAGCTAAGCAATGAGACATATTCAATAAAAGATGATGATGACCTAGGAAGACATGCCCCTAATGTAGGGTAAGGACATGAAGATAGTATATCTTTAGAGAATGAGCCTCTAGTGAGAAAGGATGACTTTGAAGACATGAGATGAGACAGATTGATTCAAGATGATTTGACAAGTTTGAATGATGTGCCTATAGGCATGATGAAAGATGACATAAATGAACTAGGATGAGCTTTCTCTCTCCCTCTTTTTCTTTCTTTTTCTCCTTTTTAGCTCTAACTTCTGCCTAAGCCACCCTTTCAGGTTTTCAACTTAGCGAGCTTAAATAAATGATATTTGGTATGGAAAACATTCCACCATGATTTGGGAGCAGCTACTTTTCTTTATGTTAAGGGGTCTTACCTTTGAATTATAGGTTTGATGATGGCCTATTTTAAAGTTGTTGCCCCTTATTGAGGTGCATCATTTGATTACTCAAAGTGTAATGGGTGTTTACATTGAATTGCTTTTTGTGCTTTAACTATTTGAAGAGAGGTCTATTACTTGACCTTCTTTGATTTAAAGCCAGTGAAGCAATTATTGATTTATAAGAATAGGGTACCTCAAATTCTAATCAATGCCAATTGTGGTGGGTTTAATAATGAAACTAATTGTTTGTTCATCTCTCTTTCCTTTTTTTTTTTTTTCTTTTTCTCTCTCTTTTCCTTTTTTTTCATCTTTTTCTCTCTCTTTTTCTTGTTTTTTCTTCTAAGCTCATTCATATTAGACTTAAAAAGGAAGATAAGAAAATTAATACATAAATAATTAAAAGAAAATGTAGATGCATTACTATAAAGAAAACTTTATTACAAGATAATGAAAAAGGGACTGACATGGTCGACAAAAATTCAGGAAAAAAAAATAAGCTCTGACTCATATTAAGACTCAGACTTTGAGATTTGGACTTAGACTTATATTTAAACTTGATATTTAACCTTAGATAGGTCAGATTAGCTAAACTTGAACTCCTCTATGACATGCTAGTTGGCACTAAGGTGAAGTGGAGTCGAATTGGGTTCAAGTTCCTCATCATTGTTTAGGTAAGTGGTGGGAAATTTAGCCTGAAATGATTTATTTAGGATGCAATCTTCAACCTTTGATATAGTTGCAAAAGAAGCTCTAAAGGGACACACATATTATGTTAACAAATGGGCTCAATAGGTCAGAAGTAAATTCTTGATAACAATATCCACTTGTTGTTGCTCGGTTGGCCTATTTACTATTTGAGCAGCTTTAGCCCTCCACCTTATAAGGAATATGGAAAAAAAAAACTCATTTGGAAGCTACTTAGTGCTTTCTAAGTCTCTTCATATGATATCCACTTCAATGTTATAGTGGCACTACTTGATATACACTTTGCAAAAGTCATCCCAAGTCTATTTTTGGGTGTCATTCAAGTCAATAAACCATCTCAAGGCAGCACCAACAAGGGTTTATTAAAAGAGTTAAGCAAGGAGCTCATTATTAAGACCAAGTGGATGCATTGCATTCATATACATTTTTGAATGGATCTTAGAGCAAATTGGACCATTAAATTTGTCCAATTTGACATCTTAAACTTTAGTGGCAACCGGGCATTAGAGAAGAGGCTTAATGAACTTGTATCAATCATGCCTTCCTTCTTCTTTAGACTTTTATTATTTTCTCTGTGGCTTCCAATTTGGGCAGGAAGATCTAAAGCTTAAGGTTAGGTATGGTTTCCTTTCCTTGGAAAGGATCCATAGAGGATGAGGTGATTTATGGTGGTTTAGTAGGTGTTAGATGAGAGAATGTGTTGGTTTGCAGGATATCTAATAGGGGAAGTGATAGTTGAGGTACGATTTCAGAGGTTGACTTGGAGGAAGAAGAAGTGTCCACTGAACTGATGTCAGATTTTTTCCAGATTGAGTAGATTTTGGAGTGTGGGATTTGAGGTTTGTTTATACCAACCTGGCTTAGCATGTCTTTGATATCATTTAGTATGACCTCCCTTTGGGCTTGCAATTAGGCCTGAATTTAGGTTGCTTATCTTTTGAACATCTCTTCTTGTTGCTCTAATAGCTTGGCTAGAAGCTTATCCATGACATCTTTGTTGAATCTAGTAAACATCTTGGCAACCTTTGAAAGGTAGAAGGAGCTAGGTTAGTATCAAGTTTCAAAAAATGGTTATGGTGGGGTATGATGAACCAAAGACTTTGGGTTTAATGGTAATAGACCATGCTGTCTTATTGTTAGGTTGATAGGGTATGCATAAAGTTAAGGGTAGAGGCGTATGACATTAGCTAGGTTGGTATTTAGCTAGGGGAGCTAAGTCATATTTTGTCTTTAGAAACTAGGTCAGAATTTTGCTTTAAGTGGCTAGGCCAGATTTTAACTTTAAGTAATTGGGACTGCAATTTATAGATAGTTCACCATAGGCTTAAGGATAGAGGGACCATGGGTTTTGCGTTTGGGTTATGGATGTACTATGGATTTGGATATTGGGTGAACCATGGGTTTGGTGATAGTTGGATAATAGGTTCAATTAGACTAGACCACAAGGCTTAAATGTGCCATAGGTTTGGATAGTATTGTAAAAGATGAAGTCGAGTCAGCATTTAGCTTAGGCAAGGACTGTGGATAAGGATAAAGCTAGGTTAGTATTTAGCTTGGGTAAAGATTGTGGGGATGAAAGCTAGGTCAATGTTTAGCTTGGGTAAGAATTATGAAGGATGAAAGTTAGGTCAATGTTTAACTTGGGTAAGAATTATAAAGGATGAAAGCTAGATCAACGTTTAGCTCAGGAAAGGGTTATGAGTGAGGATGAAGCTAGGTCAATATTTAACTTGGGAAGGGATTGAGGATCAAGATAAAGTTAAGTTAGTGTTTAGCTTGGATAAGAATTGTAAGGGGTAAAGGTAGGTCAAATTTTGGATGCAAATAGAGATACCATGGATAGGTTTATTTTTACTATGAGTTTGATATGGGTTTGAGTTTTTGACCATAAGTTGAGGTGGACTATGGTTTTTGGGTGTGAAGATGTTTGGATAAAGGTGAGAGGGTGTAGAGTGAAGAGGAGGGTGTTTGGGATAGAGGTAAGAGGTTAGGGTGAGGTGCTTTCATGTTAAAGACTAGAGTCAACGGTATTTAAGGTTAAAGGTTAAGGGGGAGGTGCTTTAAGGTGTGTGGTTAAAGTATTTAGGTTAAAAGTTGAGGTTTAGGTATTGGTATTTGGACGAAGGTTGCAGGGGATGGCCTTTTAGGATTGTGGGGGTGAAGTTAAGGGGGAGGTGTTTGGATGCAGATAAGAGTGTTTAACCCTTCTTTGGTTCAAGGTTCGACCTAAATTTGAGATGAATGCATATTTTGTTGTACACAATGGATGCATGATATGCATAGAAAAAATATTTCATTAAGATACAATTACATAAGGCTTTGATTATGGTACATACAACCTAAAGTCAAGATTTAGATTCATTACATGAGAGGATAAGGGTGGCTTATACAGGGTACCCATCACACTAGAGCAGCAATATACCTAACCACATACGAGACAAGGAGTCTTGCGTGGGTCCAATAGTATGTGCATGCTCATTACACCTTTAAAAGGATTAAAGGATTTGTTGCGGGGTGGATGATTTCGATATCAGCAAATAGACCTAAGGAGCATTACCCACTCGATGCTACTCACTATCCATTATCTTCCTAAAACTAGGTTTGTAGGCAAAGAGTTTATGCAAATGATGCATGAAAGTCATGTGTGTATTAAAAGTGCCAAACTTTAATTTCAAACTAATTGTTAGTCCTATTATTTTTTTATTAAAAAGAAGGTGGTCTCCAGTGGAGTCACCAGCTGTAAGGCCTCACCTAAGCACTATCCGATTGGTTGAAAGTGGGGATCGAAATACTCATTTAGGTTTGAACTCAAGATGGAACCCTCATGTTCAGATTGGTTGATTTTGAAAATTGACTTAGAGTCGCCACCTTAATTTTATTTTTTATTTGGGAAAAAAGTTAAGGAAAAAATCTAATTAAATGACTCCAATTTTATCCCAATAGAAAAAAGTGCACTGGTCCTCAATTACCAAAGAGGAATCAGGACTATGTTTTTGGTTTATTTAGAAAAATATTAGTTTGGTAAATTTAATACATAATGACTTAAAAATTAATTTCATAAACAATTATAAATGCATAAACAGTTTAGGGTGTATGAATAACTCATTTAATAATGAAGAAAGCAATAAGAACAAAATAATAAAAGCAATAAAAGAATTAAATGAAGAATGCAAATAAAAGAATTAAATTTACAACACAAATCAAATTAGGGCATACTCCCTCTAGTCCTTTATGGAATTCTAGGAGAGCTATACATTTCCCAAACTAATCCTAAAACATCACAATAAAACAAAGAAAGAGGACAAAACCTAATATATATGAAGAAGACGAAAGAGAAGGAAGGTTATTTATTTTAGTTGGATTTGATGTTTGGAACAAGCATGCCTATGTATTCCTTTGAATGGGAATCAAAATCCACATAGTTCGCCTTTCTTACAAAAGGGGTTTTTTTAGTCTTAGCCTTTTATCATGTTTCGATTGATTGATTAAAAGAGAGTTGAGTTGATTGATTTTAATTAATTACCAAGTGGAGTTATTTAAGTTAGATTTTAATTAACTATCTTAGCAAACCAAACATTAGGCAAGGAGCCTTAGAATAAGAATCCCAAGGAGGGAAAGTAAAATAAAATAAATAAATAAAGAAGGAAAAGAAAAGGGAAAGGAAAAGGAAACTTACCTCGAATGGCAAGCGATGATTTACCTTGGACGGCGGGTGATAGATTGCCTCAAACGGCAAGTGATGGTGATGGCTTATGTTGGATGGCAAGAAACTTTTAGCTTAAAGGGTTGACTTGGAAAATCGCAACCCAACTTGCTTTTTAGAGCAAGGAGCAATAGCAAAATAAAAAATAAGAGAAAATTGTAAACTAAAAAACTCATTCCTTGCAAACCAAGCTTGTGGAGATGGTTTGCTTGATGCAAAGGCTAATGAAGCAAGCCGAAAGATGAAGAGGTTTGGAAAACTAAGTTAGAGGGCCTATACTTATAGTGGAAAGTTTGGGGGAAGAGTTTGTAATCTTTCGATGTGGGATTGTTGCAAAAAAGTGAAAAAAAATCTATTTTCACCTATTTTCGCCTGTTCTTGCTCGTTTTTGGTCCATTTTTTGTGATTCTAGTTCTGTTGTGTTCATTATATAATCATGAATGATCCGAGAGTGATTTAGAGGTTAAAAGGATAGGTTTCAATTCTGAGAACTCCGTTTTTCAATTTTGACATTTTTTTGCAACTTCAGCTTTCGAAGGTCTATTTACGGAGCCTAAGTGCCTCTAAGATTCAAATTCAAACTAGAAGGTACAAAATTAAGAGTTCACAATATTCATATGTGTTTCACAATAAATGGGTCACTAATCAGAAGCCTTGAATCAAGATGGATCATCAATTTGAGTTTTTGATGGATCATCAATCTAAACTTCTGACAGATCATCAAACCAAATTCCTAATGGATCATCACTTCAAACTCCCAAACTGAGAATGGAATAATCAACCAATTAGACTTCTTAAAGTAAGACACAAATCAACAATCCAAATTCCTAAACCAAGATCAGGGTCAATAAGAGTTTTCAAAACAAAATTAGGGCCATTAATATGACCACTTAGATCCAAGATCTCCCAAAAATACCAAGGGCATCTCCTTTATCCTAAAATCAACCACATCCTTCACCTAAACATGTGCAAACCCTGACCTAGACATCTCTTTGGTTTATTTTTTTGTCTATTCTTCAAAATTAGCCTAATTTCACCTATAAATGTCTAGGAGATGATCACCTAGACATCCTTGTGTTTCCTATTTTAACCTCTTTCTATTGGCTACACTCATAAATGTCTAGGAGACAGAGACTTAGACATCCTATGGTTCTTTTTTCCATTCCTTCCTTTATCCTGAAATCATCCATCAATTCCACCTATAAAATGTCTAGAAAATATTCATCTAGGCATCTATGTGGTTCCCTTTTCTATTCCATCCTTTTATCAAAATCTGTCAATTGCACCCATAAATTTCTAGAAAATAGTCACCTAGACATCCATATGGTTCCTTTTTCTACCTTCTTTATCTGAATCCATTGAATTTCACCCATAAATGTCTAGAAAATGGTCACTTAGACATCCCTGTGATTCCTTTTTCTGCCTCTTTTATCCAAATCCATCATTTCATTCATAAATATTTAGGATTGATTGCATAAACATCCATATGGTTTCCTCTGCCATCCTCTTTTACCTTAAAAATCAACTGCTTCTCTCACACAAACATGTCTAAATTTTAACCTAGATATCACTTTAGTTCTTTCTACCATCTCTTCTCTCAAGTTCACTATCATCAGAATTACCTTTTAATCAAGCTAATTTTGATGAGGGGGTCTTGCACCCTCTAGTATGCATTTGAACTTTAGAAGCGCCTAGGCTCAATAAACAAACCTCCAAAAGTTGAATCACTAAAGATGATCAAAACCTTAAAATTTAGGAAACTAAACCTTGAGAGCTAGGATCCAACTCCCTAGCCTCTGCACTATCCTTATATAATCTGGGATTAAATACGAAAGCACAATACAATTGGAATCACGAGCAAAAAGAGCCAAAACAGTGAAACTGGGCTAGGCGGGCCCACAGCTACCATAAACTAGCCCTACGATATTTACAATCCAAAATGGCAGCCTTTATGGAACCTCAATGGTCCTCTGCGATAGCCATAATAAGAATTTGACTTTTTACTTTTTTTTTCACATTTCTCACATCCAAAATCGATGGCTTCTGACCCTAGACTTCATCCTAATATAAGGGGACCTCCCGTAAACCATTTTGGACCTCTTGACTTGCTTGATTAGCTTTCGCATCAAGCGAACCATCCCTATAAGCTTATTTTGCCAAGGAATGAGCACTCTAGTTCTAAAGTTTTCTTTTCTTTTATTTTAATTTTTTTTTGTATTCGCTTTGCTATTTGCTCCTTACTTTGACAAGTAATTTGAGTCATCATTACAAGTAGCTTTCCCTAATCCCATCTAAGGAAATTTCCAAAACAACATTTGATGTCATCCAAGGCAAGAAGCCACCTGCCATTCGAGGCAAGTCCGTTACCCACTAAGACAAGTCTCCTCCATCTCAAATCCATGCAAGCACAAGGTATGTCTTTTATCTTTTCTTTTCTATTTATTTCAATGTAATTTCCCCTTGGGATTTGCTTGTCCCCTTGCCTAATTCTTTTCTCTTTTACCCCGATTCTTTTAATTGATTCACTTAGGTTAGTTAATTAAAATCTAAAATAATTAATTCAACTTAATAATCAATTAAAATCACTCAATCAATCAACTTAACTCAATCAATCCAATTAGTCAATCAAAACATGATAAAGTGGTCTGGCTAAACAAACTCCTTCACAATAAGGGAGAACTGCATGGGTTTTGATTCACAATCAAAGAGATAAGCAAGCATACTTGATTCAAGCATTAAATCTAATTAAAATAAACCAACTTCTACCCTATCACCTTCTTCTCCTAGTTAGAATTTATTTTATCTTATTTGTTTGTTTCATGATTAGTTTGGAAAATTTGCGACTCCACTAAAACCTATAAGAGCTTGAGGAGATATCCCTTAACTTGAGTTTTCATTGTAATTTTAACTTTCCTTTTTTATTTCTTTTATTTCTTTCTTGTTTCATTTATTTTATGAATGGATAGCGCATCTTGCATTTATCAAATTGTACATACCTTAATCATGAAATGTATTTTAAAGTCATAAGTGAATTAAATGCCAAACTAATTTTAAAATAAACCAAAAGTCTAATCTTTGAATCCTTTATGGTTTCGAGGCTAGTGTACTTTTTTCTTTTGGCATAATAATTGGAGTCAATTTAGATTTTTTTTTTTAATATGTTCGCAGTTAAGAAAATTAAGATGGTGACTCTCAAATACGCTTTTTCAAATCAATCAATCTAAACTTGAGGGCTTCATCGCTAGTTCTTTCCCACATGAGCATTTCGATTCCCTTTAGCATATCGGACTAGTGTTTAGCCGAGGCCTCACAGAGGCGTATGGAAGTCCCTTATGCCCCTAGTATAGGCACTAAGAATAGCTAAGCTAGAGGCGCATGGACTCTTGGGGTGCACAGGGGTCCATATGCCTCTACCTCAGGGCTTAAGCTCCATTCCTTATTTTTTTGCGTTTTGAGTTATGGTTTCTCAACCCTATTTATCTTAATATCCTTTGCTTTGAATGTTCACTCTTTGACAGAAAAGATCTTTGTTATCCTCATCAAACTTTCGAGTAGAAAATTAGGCATTCATAGTCCCCTAATCTTAACTAACCATTTTTGCATGAAATTTTTATGGCATATGCTTTCCATCGACTCCAAGCTTCTCTATTTCCTTTTTCTACAAACGATCTAATTTGTTGCTTCCATTTTGGCAACGAGTTCAACCAATACGATATGCCACAATAAGAAAGTTGATGATTTGCTATTGATTTTAGAAGTTGTTGATTGTTGATTTTAGAAGTTGTTGATTATTGATTTTAGATTTGCTAAAATCGTGTTAGCTAAAAACCCTCACGAACTGGTGGTATTACTGCCAAGAGGGTATTTTAGATATTTGAAAAATATTTTTGTCTTTTAATTTATTTTAAATTTTTAACGATAAATTGTTGAAAATCTGTATAGAAGGACCATTTAGGATAACAAAATAAAACTCAAAGACTAAAGAGCTTATTTTTCAAACTGCATTAACCAAATCATTAATTTAGGTAAACTTCATAGACTAAATTGTAAATTACCCACAAATAAAACACAATATAACACAAAATAATAAAATACAAAATTACCCTAATAGTAGTAAACATAAATCCACCTACAAGCATATAGTAAAAAAGGAGATAGAGAGGCGACAACGGAAGCAAGAAGGTAAAGAACAAGATCGAGTATAAGGAGTGTTAAGTGACGGTAAAAGATGATGCATAAGTAGAGGATGAATGAATGGAGCTAGTAATGGATGTGACAACAACAGAAATGATGAGACTATCTATATCAAATCTAATAGAAAATATTAAAACCATCGCTGATCAAGAGAGACGATCAACATCGGTTCAAGAAATAAAATTTAAATGAGAATATGTGTGTAAGCTTAACCTATAATAAAATATAAAAAATGAATTATAATAAGCATTATAACTTAATAAATAATCCAAAAGTTTAAAAAAGGAAACATCAAATATAATAAATTTCTGATTTAATAAAAGAACGCATGATTTTATGATTGTTCAAAATTAAAATTAATGTATTAATTTATAGGTCATTATAATTAATTAATTATCAAAAAAATAAATTATTAAAAATTATAAAATAACCACAAAATATATAAACAATCCACTCTTGATTTTTTTTTTTTTTCATGCATACACCAATCCAATGAGATAAGAAATTTTCTTATAGTGAAACATGAAATAAAAAGGCTATCAATGTCTTATATTGGGTAAAAAAAAATAGATAAAAAAAGTCATATTTATTAAAATATATCATCACTCATTAATTTAGTGTATGAGATAAGTTTATACACTTAGTGTATGTCAAAATTTTGCCATTATTAATAAGAATTTTCGCATTATTAATATATAGATATAGATTTTGCAACTACTAGTTTAATTCTTCTTGTTAATTAAAAATAAAAGTATTAATTAAATTGATTAATGCCTTATAAATATTAGAATCATTAGCCCTAGACTCCCATAAATATTATAATCATTAGCCCTAGACTCACCACCCCCAGTTTCACATTGGCAATTTATTTACCGGTGCCACAACCGATCAACCTTCAACCATTACAATAAGCATCAAAGACTATCAACTGACCAATGACATTCTCTACGACGTCACATTCTTCACCGACCAAATGCACAAAGTGCTCCCCCACGCCACTTCTCTCATCAACCAATGGCTTATCGAAACCCAAAAACTAAATAGGACTGCAAATGAACCAAATCATTCACGAGTGGTTTAGTGTTTAGCTTGATAAAAACTCGTTTTCGTTCAGTTTTTTTTATAAACGAGCCAAATCTGAGTCTTAATTAAAAACTTGATTAATAAACGAGCTAAATATGTACAATATTGAGCTTTGCTTTTTTAGACTCGTGAACAACTCGATTATAAGTTTGATTAATAGTCTCACGAACATACTCATTTATAATGTATTAATATATACATTTATTATTAATATATACATTTATGATTTACATTTTGGTAATTATGTAACTAATAATGATACATACATATAATTAATTTCACTAGTATATACATATTTCTCATTTTCTTTGGAACATGTAATGCTCAATTTTATTTTATTTTTTTATTTTTACTAATTGGATGTTTTTGTTTTTATGTTAATTTTAAGTTTTTTTTTGTTATATTTATTTTATTAGAAATGAATTCTAATGTGCCATTAACGAGTTTAAGCTAAAGCCGAGCTTGGTTGTATTTATAAATAAACTTTTGATGAGCTCAGCTCGAGCTTGAAAAGTGTTGAATTTAAAGATGATTTTCAAGCTCAAACGCTACCTCAAGCCCAGAAAACACAATTGAGCCAAGCCTGGGCAAGCTAAAGCTAGGGCTGAGGCTTGGGCTTAAACTTTAATTAAATGGTTTTTGAATGTCCAATTCAAGGAATGTTTGGATCTTTATTTGCTTATTATGGGCTCTAATGTTGTCCTAATCTCAATAACTTAAATAGTTGGGAATGTTATGGTAATTATTAGGAGATCTTAATTAAGAACTTGGATATTCAGAAGTTCGTGTTTAGCTTGTTAGTTAATCACAATTGGTTGGCACCTATTATTGGGATGATTGTTGGACACAATTTTACATGCAAGTATTGTAAATGGCCAAATGAATATAAAGTTTCTTGCATTTTCTGTGCAGATGTAGTATTCAAATTCAAATGGCTATAGAGTTTCTTGGATTTTCTATACAAGTTTAGTACATGTTTAAATGCCTTCACCGTTTCTTGCATGTGATTGTTTAATTGGAATGGTTTTGTTAAAGAATCCTTTTTCCTCATCAAAGCAATGTAAGGATCGTCTATTTGTTTTATGAGCTAAGGTTTTTTCTAACTCACTTGCAAAATGCTCATAAAATTATTGATGTCTATTGTCTATGAAATTTGGCGTAATAATGGAGGCTACAAGGTATTGCTCAAATATAGACGTATCCTTGGTTATTACTATTATAATTTCTTCGGTTTTCTTGTTTTTTCATGAAAAATTTGTAGAAGGGGTGAGTGTCACTATCAAGGTTTAAATCTCAGATGTCTTAGAGCATCCCTAATAGTGCTCTTTATTTTAAAGAGTATATTTTGTTTGATAGAAAGTATCTAATTGATAAAGAGAATAAAATTTTATTTAAATCCAATAGACTCTCTATATTTTGCTTTTTATTTTACTTTATCCCATAAGCATTAATCATTTTAATTTTTAATTTTTTAAGTTTGTCCGATAGAAAAAATAGTGATAAAATTATCTTAAACAAAGTGCATATAAACTTGTATTGCATTAATTAAAATTAGAGTAAAGAGTGATATTTGGCTCTCTAGATGTGGAGAGTTAAACCTACTCTTTTCTTTATTCTTTAAAGATAAAGAGTCCATTAGAGTTTTATTTTTTGATATAACTCTTTATAATAAATAATGTGACATGTTGGAAAATTTTCTAGGATATTTCACACACACACGAGAGAAGCATAAATTAATAAACAATCCACACAAAAGATAACAAAAATTTTCGGTGGTTTAGTTTCTCAATAAACCTACATCCACGATCTAGAAGGGATAATTCACTATAACTCTTATAGTTACACAGTATAATTTTTGGATGAGAGAAAATTATAAACCCTCTCTCACACAACACTGAATAACCCAATACACTCTTCTCATAGTGAATAAGGATTAAAGAAATGTAGAATAATTTTTGGACAGACAAAAATTATCAAAACTCTCTCACAAATGGTTAGAAATATTTTTCTCAAAAAATATTTCTCACATATACACACTCTCATACAAAACTCTCTCTATTGTGTGTTACTAAACAAATGAGGAGGGGAAAGCCTTTTATAGGCAATTCCTCACGTCTGTCACGCGTATTGGTTCCAAGATGTAAGCTTGCATTCCTAATTTTTCTTCTCCTTATTCAACTAGCACATGCATGTGCCATATATTTCAAAGGACAGTGACAAACTTCATATTTGACATTCACTCTCGCCTTTTTTTTTCTTTAGTCAACATGGAGGGACACCACAACAAATCTCCCCCTCTTGAACACATGGAGGGCTTCGTTATGACTACAATTCTGTGTTAGTCTCCCTATAAATATAGGTCTCTTCATGCTCCCCTTTGAGCAAGAGTCTTCTTCACTTTAAGTTTTAATGATTCTTTTAAGAATCGATTTACAAGGCTCCCCTTTTCTCGCTAATATGGAATTAGCATCATACTTCAAAATTCCACATACTTCAACCTTATTAGAAAACCGGACTCTCTTTGCATTTTTCTATATTTTCTTCACTTTATTGCTTCATGTTTGCGAAAGGAATGACCATCCATATAGCAAATATTTTTCCCTTTCTTCATACCCTGCATCACCAAGCTACCTCCTCTATATACTTTACACATTTTTCCAATACCAAATATATTTGTACCATGTGATGCCATCTCTCCTAGCAAAATTATGTTTACCCTTGCAATAGGTACAAATTTCACATTGGAAATATTTTTTACTGCACCATTTGGACTTCAGGGGAGCTCTCCTAACACCTTTAACTTTCAGCTTTAATTTGTTTCCCACATTGATATAGCCAAATTCTCCATCAGTATGTAAAGTATCAAACATAGCTCAATCTTTGCACATATGCATATCAGAAGCAGAATCCATCATCCAGTTAGAATTGCTCTCACTAGAGCAACCAACAATATCTTCACCTTGTACTAAGTGAAAAATTCATCATCACACTCATCACTAATATTGATCATATTTGAGGAATCACCATCATCAATTTTTAGCTTGCCCTTCATCTTCCCTTGCAGCTGCTTAAGACTTTTCAAGTCTTTTTTTAGCTTTGGATAGCAATGTTGTATGTGACCAGTCTCTCCACAATAATAGCACACCATATTACTATAATCTCTCAACTAAGATTTTGATCTATTTCTCTTATCAACTCTCCTTCTATTTTGATTCCTCACTCTCTCGACTAGTGCTATACTTCACTCTCAGTTGAAGTGCTTTCACACCTCATCATCCTCTCATTTTCTCTCAACACCATTGTCACCTCAATCAACTTCAGTGTGGTTTTTCCAACACACACTGTTTGCACCAACAGTTTGTAAGATTTGGGCAATGATGGCATTCAACAGCTGGCACACTAACTGATTAAATTTATTTATGTGGTCATTGAGGTTTCCTCCTTCCTCCATCTTGAGCGAATATATCTCCATTTTCATGAAAAGCCAGTTAGTTAGTGACTTTGATGCATAGATCTCCTCCAATTTTTCCCACAACTTCTTTGGTGACGTCTCATTAATCACTTCAAATTTTACTTGTGGGGCAAGTGCCAACCGGATAGTGCTCACCGCCTTCCTTTAGATAGTCTTCCATTCGCTCTCAATTTTACCCGCTGGCTTTTCTTCATCCAAAGTCAAATCAAGACCTTATTGCATCAAAAGGTCTTAAATAGTACTCTGCCATAAAGTAAAACTACCCTTTTCCATCAAATAATGGGGTTGTATACTTCAGTGTACCCTCCATAGTGTTTAGAAATGTCTCTGCTAAAAAAACACATTTCACTAAAGTAATACTAAAAAATCCAAATTTGAGAAAACTGATCTCAAAAATGAAATCAACACTTCAAATCTTAGTGGAATGGACCTCTTAAAAAAAAAAAATTCTGCAAGACCTGTGAATAGTAACGTATGAGCAATACCTCTACTATAGTGACGGGCTGGACTGCTACAGTTTTACTATTCACTAAATTTTTTATTTTACAACTGTTTTTGAAATGGATTGCACTAAAAAGTTTCTTATATTTTTCTCTTCCTCGCAGTATATTTCTTTTCCCAAAATATGATACTGCCCGAGACACAGCAATTCTGCTTCAGTTCTAAAAAATTTCTCTCTCTCCCAAAATAAGAACTAGGCTGATACTACTTATTGGAAAATTTTATGGGATATTTCACATACACACACATAGCAAAAGCAAAAATTAATAAACAATCCACACAAAAAACAACAAGAATTTTACTTGGTTTAGTTTCTCAATAAATCAACATCCATGATCCAAAAGAGATAATTCACCGTGACTCCTATAGTTACATAGTATAATTTTTAGATAAGAGAAAATTGTAAACCCTCTCTTACACAACACCCAATACACTCTTTCTCACAGTGAACAAGGATTAAAAAAATATAGGATAATTTTTGGACGGACAAAAATTGTCAAAACCTTCTCACAAATGATTACAAATATTTCTCTCATAAAATATTTCTCATTATATGCACACCCTCACATAAAACTCTCTATTATGTGTTACTAAACAAATGAGGAGGGGAAAGTCTTTTATAGGCAATTCCCGCATCCATCACACGTACTGCTTGCAAGATGCAAGCTTGCATTCTCAATTTTTCTTCTCCTTATTCAATTGGCACATGTATGTGCCATACATTTCAAAAGACAGTGCCAAACTTCATATTTGACATTCACTCTCCCCCCCTTTTTTTTTTATTTAGTTAAAATAATTATGGGTCTCTCCATGTGAGAGGGACACCACAACATGACATATATAAAAAGTGCATTGAAAATGCTCTTACAGTCACTCGTTATTTATTATTCATAGCTGATGTGAAGATGTATAAATAATTGCAACAGAACTTGTGTTCCTTTGAATTTGTCAATGTCATAAGCTTAGTATTAACAGATTAGTGCACAACAACATGCTGTATGCACTTATAAATAATCTGATTGGTCCCCATATTTTTATTATTAATGATCATAATAGACTTTCTTTCTCATCTATCTTTAACCATTGATTGGCTAGGATAAAGAGTGTTTTCGATCAATACTTTTGATAACATGCCATTTTGAACATACCACCTAGCACCGTTCTTTTGGTTGCTAAGATAAACATCCGTTCTTTTGGTTGCTAAGATAAACATTATGCAGCCGATTGTTCTGCCAAGTATTATATAGGTTTTGGGCTGATGCAGTTCTCACAGCTTTTTACTTTTTCTCACCAGCGATGATTTTGTGAAAGTACTAGTCTTTGATAGTTACATGGTCCTCTAGTTTAGAATTTCAAATCATGCATTATATGAAGTTGATATGAACTTGAGATGAGTCGAAGAGATCAGTATTGGTGATGTAGCTAAAGAATGTTAGATATAAGTATTATTTTGATTTTGTTCTCAAGTTCAGTTTCCAGTTTAGCACTATATAGGAATCATTATTATGAGTAGTAATATTATAAGTTTAAACTTTTGGGTTTCTGTCCCTCTAGATGGTCCAGAAATTTAATATTTACATCCTCCACTTCAATAAATCTCAACAAATACCTAAATAACCTGTTATTTTAAATTAGATTGTGATGAGAATAGAATAGGAAGAATTTAATTTGAAATGCTTGGTGCCTTATTTTTCTTTCCTACTCATATAGTTTTCTTATTACTGTAGTCGCTCATATTATTCACACAACCCTCCCAACCCAATTTTCTTTGTATTTTCAATTTTATTTTCAGCTTCTACATCAATTAGGGTTGTAATATCATATTTCATGTTGATTCACCTTGTATTGTTCTGCTCTTATTCCAATTCTATGATTTCCCTTTTTTTTTTTTTTTTTTTTTTTTTTTTTGCTCATTTATCTGTTATTCTGAACTGAGTCTCAATGATTAAATAAAAATATGAGAAAAATAGAGTCTGCTGCCCTCTGAATTGATACAGCTAAATATGAAAATTACGCAGTAAATAAAGAAAATACAGGATAGAGTGAAAAAAATATTCACGCTTTGTCTTTCTTTGTTATATATATATATATATATATATATATATATATATATATATATATATATATATATATTTATATATTTATATTTATATATATATAATTAAATTTGAAATCCCCTTTTCGTAATAAATAAAAAAAGGGAAAAATATATTTTTACCCCTATTACCTATTACCATTAGGAATGGGCAAATTATATCATGGACCTATGACAATATTGCATTATAATATCAGAATATATGTTAAGTATAATATATTTAGTAAAAAAAATTATAAAGTCTGCTTCGTATAGATGGTAAACATGTTGGCATAGCTTTCTCTTAAAGCTGCCTACGTTCGAGTCCCAGTTATACATATTATTTTTTTTTTTCGATTAATCTTTTGTTTCCCCCTTTTTAGTTGATCTTTTTTTTTTTTTCTTTTTAAGTTATTTTTTTCTTTTTCAATTATTTTTTTTCTTTTTTAGTTATTCTTTGTTTCTTTTCTTTTCTTTTTTTGTCTTTTTTTTTTATCTATTTGTAATATTTACAATTTCAATTATTTTTATTTTATTTTATTTTATTTATCTAAGAAAAAATTATATTAATGTTTGAGTTTTTTTATTTGTTTAATTATTCTAATTAAATTTATATTAATTTTTATAAGAAAAATATTATATCAATGGTTGGATTTTTTTTTATTTAATCCTTATAATGATAATTAATTTTAATATCATTAATTTTTCAATGTAATTTTTATTTATAAATTTTAACATTTTTATTGGTAATTTTTTTAAAATGTTTTTAAGGATAATTTAACAAAAAGATAAATATCATATTTATCTTTTTTTATGACAATGCATTTTCAAAAATCAAATCTTTTTTTTAAATAATAATAAATTTATTGAAAATTCACCGTCAAAGATAATTTATATAATAATAATGTTCATTACTTATAAGTAACATATTTATTAAGTATTGCTTATAAATTCATCAAATATATAGTGTATATTTATCATTTGTAAACTATAAATTCATATTAAATTTTAAATTATCAGATTTATTATATTTAAAGTTTAAATTCATCATATATAACTATCAAATTTATTAGATATAACGTTCATATTCATATATCATATACAGATTCATTATCTTTTACTGTCAAATTCATTATTTAATTATTCTATAATTTAATTTTATTCATTTCTCATATTTATAATGTCTATTCTTTAATATTTCACATATAATTATGAGGTTTATTAGATTTAAAATTTAAGTTTATCACATATAATTATCAGTTTTGTTAGATACAACGTTTAGATTCATCATATATCACATGCAAATTCATTATCTTTTAATGCTATATTCATTATTATAAATCAATACTAGATTATCTATTTCTTTTTATTAATCAACAATTAGCTCTATTGCTTAGAATGAGTAGAATTCAAAGCAATATAAGCGATATGTTCATTAAGTATTACTTATAGATTCATCAAATTTATGGTGTAGATTCATCATTTGTAAACTATAAATTCATATTAAGTTTAAATTATCAGGTTTATTAAATTTAAAATTTAGGTTTATCACGTATAACTACCAAATTCATTAGATATATATATCATAAATATATATATTAATACATTGTAAGCGAATTTATAAACGAGCTTGTTTGCTGATGAGCATAATTTAATACATATTAATAGCTCTTAAATTTATTTTTTGTTGTTCATTTATTAAATAAATATTTTTATTGAATGATATTTTTATGAAATAGGAAATAAAATGGTAAAAACTTGAAAATTGAGTAAAATTATAGTCTTTTACTTGCATGAATAATAATAATAATAATAATAATAATAATAATAAATTTTGTGAAAGAAATAATTTTTCAATAAAATCAACTAAACCATTTTCTTTTCTTTTGAAAAATGACACCATCTTCAAGTGTGCAATGGAGACTAAAAAGCTTACCAACCATCCTTATGCAAGCCAACTAAGGAAAACAAAGGATTCAAAAATCAAAGTCATACATTTGATGCTAAAGAAGAAAATTTGCAAAAATTCAAGTCATCACCAACCATCCTTATGCAATCCAACTAAGGAAAACCAAGAATTCAAAGATCAAAGTCATATATTTGATGCTAAAGAAGAAAAATCATTTGAAAATTAGTTTCTTCGTCAGCTTGCCATCTAGCCATTCATGCTTATAAATATAAGGGAAATGGCTTAGCAAAAAAAGAGTTTGTGAGGGAAAGAATTGAGAAAATAAGGAAGAAGTTGAGATTTCAAGCTTAAGGATTCAAATTGCTAAAATGGGTTCTATTATTTATTTTGTTATTTTAATTATGTCTTTCTAAGTTTTAATTTTATTAAGGTGAATGATGAAATCATGTTAGATTATTAATTTCTATTATGTATTAATTCTAAATATTTTGCAATTTAATATTTATAATTTTGGTTTCAATTGTTGATAATATCCTTTCATCAATTCTGTCATGTATTTTTTATTATTAGGAAAATTATCTATACTTGGTTTTAATTGAAAGAAAAGTAATTTTCTTTAATTATTTGTTTTCCGTTAAATTGTATACATATAATGCTTAGAAATTACACTTTTAAAGTGAAGCAAAATCTATTTGAGAATTTAATAAAATTGAGCTCCGTGATAAAATCAATAGAAAATAAAAAGATTGATTTCTAAATTATCTTCTAAAAATTAGAATCAATACATTATAAAAATTATTAATTAAACATTGGTGAATTCTGAAACCTTGGTAATATTTTATCTGAATTTTATTTCACAAGTTCCATTACATTTAGTTGTATTATTTTGACGTTTCTACTTTACATCTCTTTATCATTATCTTAAAAAAAAAAATTATTTGGAACTAGGTTAGAATTAAATTAATGTGATTTAATTAAGTTTTTCTATAATTATTTTCATAGCTCTCTCCATGGGAACGATCTCATTACCACTTATCTACAGAATTAGTAATTCATGCACTTGTGAGTATAAATAAAATTTCACAAAAAGTTTTTGGCACAATTGCTTGGGAGACATCGAAAAGAAAGAAGAAAGCTCATTAGATCAAGGTTTGTTTAATTTTTCTACTAGTTAAATCTTTCTTATTGTGAATTTTTATTTTATTTTATTATTTCATTTTTTTTAGTTGTTTAATCATAAAATAATATTAGTTTTTATTGTAAAAATTTTCTTGTTAGTTTTTGCATATTTGAAAAAAAAATTTCAGTTTCAATAGTACTGAATTAAGTTGAGTTGAGTTGGAATAGTGCAAAAAATTTCAATTAGGTTACTGTAGCAACTTAGTTGCTATTTATGTGTTTTGCATGGTTTTGTATTTTTCTTGCATGTTTAATTAGTTATTATAGATAATTAATTTATTTTTCAGCAAATTTTTTTTTATTCTCAAGATTATTATTATTATTATTATTATTATTATTATTTTAGCTTTGGTCATAAAGTTCTATGTTTATATATATTTATATTTTTTTAATTATTTTTTTTTATTTCTAGGATCTTTACTATTTAAAAACAAAAAAAAAAATTAGAGTTAAATATATTTTTTTTAATGTTACGTTGAATCATTTGAATTTTTATTTTTATTTTTTTTTAAGTTGATTCGCATTATCTATTTTATTTTTCTTTCTCTTTTGGTTTATAAGTGTATGCACAATTTAATAAGCTCTATCAAAAAGGCCAATTATTCATCTGCCTAAGGAAATTGTGACTTAAGTGATCCATTGTGACCCCCAATTTTTCATGGGAGATTTATTAGTTGCACATTTTTCATCTTTATACACTTTGAAAGAGATATTTTATTTTATTTTATTTTATTTTATTTTATTTTATTTTTGCTGTATTCTCATTATTAATATTTTTAGTTTTATTTTTGTTTGTTTCATTTTATAGTTGGTATTGAAATAAGTTAATTTTATTTTATTAGTTTATACTAGCTTGGGAACGTGATTTAAAGTGTCGTTTGGTTAAAAAAGAATTATCTTTAAGTGACATTAAAATTGAATCATCAATAAAAATGTCTGGAGGTGAAATAAATCATGAAAATATAAAAAAATCCAAGAGATAATGATGTCCATGTTGAAAGAGAAAAAACTCTTATAGAATATTTTTCTCCTGTCACTGCTAATTCTCCCTCTTGCATAGTTTTACCTGAAACTAATGCAACTCATTTTGAGCTTAAACCAACCATAATTCAATTGTTACCATCTTTTTATGGTTTAGAGAGAGAAGATCCATACATGCACATTAAAGAATTCTTGGATATTTATTTCACATTTCGCTTCCAAAATTTTTTTGATGATTCAATGAGGCTGAGGCTATTTCCATTTTCACTAAAAGATAAAGCAAAAGCTTGGTCAAATTCGCTTCAAGCAAGAACAATTACTAGCTGGGATCAACTAGTTAATAAATTTTTGTCAAAATTCTTTCCCATGTCCAAAACTTATAGTGTTAGGAGAGAAGTTTTCGAATTCTACCAAAAAGAGGGAGAAGAATTTTATGAGTATTGGGAAAGGTTTAATGATTTGATCTTAAAGTGTCCCCATCATGGTTTTGAAATTTGGAGATTGGTAAAATATTTTTATGATGGTTTAATTCTATTAAATCATCAAATGATTCAATCTATGCATGGTGGAAAATTCTTGCATCTGCAAAGTAGTCAAGCTTGAGATTCACTTGAAACATTAGCTGTAAATTCTCAACAATGGAATTGTTTAGATCCGAGAGCCAAATCCACTCATGTAACCAAGAGAGGAGGCATTTATGAGATAAAAGAGAGAGATGAAAGTGATTTAAAAACTACTCTAGCTAGTTTATCTAGGAAAGTGGAAGCCTTAATGTTAAGTCAATCCATGAATTCTCAAACAAACACTAGGAGTGAGTTGTATGCCTTATGTTCTAGTACATCTCATACTGCTCAATTTTGTCCTTCAATGCCAAATTACCAGGAAGCATTCTCTGAACAAGCAAATGCACTTCATTCTTATGGAAAATCATCTGATAGCCCATATGCCCCCACATATAATCCAAATTGGCGAAATCATCCCAATTTTTCATGAAGATAGAACCAGCCTCCAATGAATCAAAGTCATTAATATAATATGTCCAATCAGCACATTGGTCATTCAAATCCACCATATCCTCAAAATGCTTCCCAATTCTCTACTCCATTACAGAAGAAACCTTCTTTAGAGGATACTTTACAACAGTTCATGCAATCAACCCAACAAGTTTTGCAATTAAATTCTCAATCCATTCAAAAACTTGAAACACAATTAGGCCAACTTATAATTGCTGTAGCTGAAAGGGAAAAAGGAAAATTTCCCAGTCAACCTGTTCTAAATCCAAAAGGTCAATATAAGGTAGGTTCATCAAGTTCTAATGAAGAAATTAAATCCATAACTACTCTTAGGTCTGGAAAATGCATAGTCAAACTTGATTATACACCTGAACCTCAAAAAAAGAGTCAAAAGAGTCATCTTGAAATTTCATCATCCAAAGACTTAGTTGAAAAAGACAATCAATCATTGCCTTATGTTCCAAAAGCTCCTTACCCACAAAGACTCTCAAAAAAGAAAGGTACCTAATATAGTGACATTATATAAGTGTTTAAGCAAGTTAGCATTAACGTCCCTCTTCTTGATGCTATTAAACAAGTACCTGCTTATGCCAAATTTTTGAAAGATCTTTGTATGGTAAAAAGGAAAAAAAATATTCCTAAAAAGGCATTCTTGACTGAACATATGAGTTCCATACTCCAACATAAAACTCCTATTAAGTATAAGGATCCCAGTTGTCCGACAATTTCTTGTACCATTGGTAATCATGAAATCAATCGAGCTTTACTTGATCTAGGAGCAAGTGTGAATCTGTTGCCATATTATATTTATCAGCAACTTGGGTTAGGAGAATTGAAACCCACAACTGTGATACTCCAATTAGTTGATAGGTCTATCAAAATTCCTAGAGGTTTCATAGAAGATGTTTTGGTTAAAGTTGATAAGTTTTACTTTCCAGTGGATTTTATTGTTTTTGATATTCAGTCTATTGAAAACATAAAGGATCAAATTCCTATCATCTTAGAAAGACCATTTTTTGCCACATCCAATGCAATCATCAATTGTCAAAGTGGTGTTTTGAAATTATCATTTGGTAATATGACTGTTGTACTTAATTATGTTTAATGTTGCTTGTCAACCAATTGACAATGATGATTTGTGTGAAGTTAACATGATTGAAAGTGTGATCAACGATTGTTTTTTGAAAATAAATAAAAATGATCCATTTGAGAAATGTTTAACTCAATTTGGCATGGACTTAGATGTTGAAAATTCAATTAGTGAGGTGAATTCTTTATTAGAATTTATTCCACTAATGGATACAAACAAATGGAAAGCCAAAATTGAACCTCTATTTCCCACACAATCTAAAGAGTCAATTCCTAATCACAAAAGTTAGACTTGAAATCATTGCCTAAGCCATTGAAATATTCATTTTTAGTACCATCAGAAACTTTGCCCATTATCATAGCATCTAATTTAGAGGTTGAACAAGAAAACAAGTTGATTGATGTTTTGAAATATCATAAAGAAGCAATAGGGTGGACAATTTCAGACATTAAGGGTATTAGTACTTCAATTTGCATGCATAGAATTCATTTAGAAGACAATGTAAAACCTAGTCATGAATTCTAAAGATGACTAAATCCCAATATGAAAGAAGTTGTTAGAGCTGAGGTGATAAACTTTTAGATGTAAGTGTCATTTACCCTATTTCTAATAGTTCATGGGTAAGTCCTGTGTAGGTAGTTCCAAAGAAATCTGCCATAACAGTAGTGAAAAATGGAGAAAATGAACTAATTCCCACTCGAATCCAAACTGGATGGCGTGTTTGTATTGATTATAGGAAGTTCAATGCTGTTACAAGGAAAGATCATTTCCCACTTCTTTTCATTAATCAAATGCTTGAGAGATTATTTAGTCATGCATACTATTGTTTTCTTGATGGTTACTCTGGCTATAATCAAATCCCAATTGCACCTGAGGTTCAAGAGAAAACCACTTTCACTTGTCCTTTTCGAACCTTTGCCTATCGACGCATGCCCTTTGGGTTATGCAATGCACCTGCTACATTTTAACGATGCATGATAAGTATTTTTTGTGATATGGTTGAGCATTTTCTTGAGATATTCATGAATCATTTTTCTGTCTTTGGTTCTAGCTTTGATAAATGTTTGCATCACTTGACCTTGGTTTTGATTAGATGTAAAGAGAAAAATCTTGTGTTAAATTGGGAAAAATGCCATTTCATGGCTAAAAAGGGAATTGTTCTGGGTCATGTAGTGTCAAGACAAGGAATTGAGGTAGATAAAGCAAAGATAGACTTAATCTCTAGCCTTCCTCCACCTCACACTGTAAAAGAAATTTGATCCTTTTTAGGTCATGCTGGTTTCTACCGTAGATTCATCAAAGATTTTAGTAAAATCTCTCGGCCCTTGTGTAACTTACTTACAAAAGATACACCTTTTATCTTTGATAATGAATGCCTTCAAGCCTTTGAAAAGCTTAAAATCTTGTTGACATTTGCACCCATCATTAAACCACCTAATTGGAGTATTCCCTTTGAGATCATGTGTGATGCCTCTAATTATGCCCTTGGTGCTGTTTTAGGCCAACAAGTCAATAAGCTACCTGTCATGATCTATTATGCAAGTAAAACTCTTACTGATGCACAACTTAATTATTCAACCACTGAGAAAGAGTTGCTTGCTGTAGTGTTTACCTTGGAAAAATTTAGATTTTATCTTGTTGAATCCAAAGTCTTTATCTATACTAATCATGCTGCATTGAAATACCTTCAAAAAAAGATGCTAAGCCTCGCTTGATTTGATGGATTTTGTTAATACAAGAGTTTGACCTTGAAATTCGTGATAAGAAAGGTTTTGAAAATATTGTGGCTAATCATTTTTCTAAACTAATAGTGGAATCTGTTGATAAAGATTGTCCCATCAAAGAGACTTTTCCTGATGAATAACTCATATCCATATCACAGTTACCTTGGTTTGCTGATATTGTAAATTATCTTGTTACTGGTCATATGCCAAGCCATTAGAGTAACCAAGATAAAACAAAATTTTTAGCTGAGGTAAAGAAATTTTTTTGGGATAATCCATACTTGTTTAAATATTGTCCTGATTAAGTGATTAGGAGATGTGTGCCTAAAAGTGAACAAAAAAATATTATCTCCTTTTGTCATGACCATGCTTGTGGAGGCCACTTTAGTGTAAAGAAAACTGCTGCAAAAATTTTGCAACGTGGATTTTATTGGCCTGCATTGTTTAGAGACACTCATGTGTATTGTAAATCTTGTGATTGATGCCAAAATTAGCAAGTATTTCCCGTAGAAATATGATGCCTTTAAATCCAATTCTTGTGGTTGAATTATTTGATGTTTGGGGTATTGATTTTATGGGATCTTTTCCTAATTCCTTTGGTAATTTGTACATCATTGTTGCTGTTGATTATATATCCAAATGGGTAGAGGCAAATGCATGTAGAATAAATGATCATAGGGTTGTGGTGAAATTTTTGAAAGAACACATTTTTTCTAGATTTGGTACACCACGAGCAATCATTAGTGATGGAGGAAAGCACTTTTGTAATAGACATTTTGAGCATTTGATGAAGAAATATGGTATTACTCATAAAGTAGCTACTCCTTATCACCCACAAACAAGTGGTCAAGTTGAAATTTCAAATAGGAAAATCAAATGCATTCTTAAGAAAACAGTTAACCCCACTAGAAAATATTGGTCTTTGAAATTACATGATGCATTGTAGGCTTGTCATACAGCATTTAAAAGCCCTATTGGAATGTCCCCTTTTAGACTTGTTTATGGAAAACCATGTCACTTACCAGTAGAATTGGAACATAGAGCATATTGGGCAATCAAACAATTAAATTTCTCTTTAGATAAAGTTGGTGCTCAACGAATGCTTCAATCGAATGAGTTAGAGGAAATTAGAACTAATGCTTATGATTGTGCAAAATGGTATAAGGACAAAATGAAAATTTCTCATGATAAAAATATTTTGAGAAAATCTTTTACTCCTGGTCAAAAAGTTTTTTTATACATTCTCGTTTGCATCTATTTCCTAGAAAGTTGCATTCTCGATGGTCAGGCCCATTTTTGGTTTGCACTACATTTCCATATGAAGCAGTTGAAATTGAAAATCCAAAAAATAGTGATGTATTTAAAGTCAATGGACAAAAATTGAAACCATTTTTGGAGCTGGAACCAACAATAGTGGAAGAAGCACTTTTGAGTGATCCTATTTATTAGAATCAATTCAATTCATTTATGTCATTTTTTTCTCTTTGTGTAACTAATTTTTGTTTATATTTAACATTTGTTCTTTGTTTTGTAAGTATAAAATACAAATTTTTCAGCTAGATATGGAAGCATCTCTTGCTACACTCAGAAACAAGTTTCCAACTCTTCCCTAAGATGTACTCAGAAAAATTGATGAATCTAGACTGGAAAGAATGAAGGTATTTAGACATCTAAATCTTTCTGAAGATATTCGCTGGATCATAGCAGCCAAAGTACGACTGGCAAGGGAATTAAATGAATCATTTGTTAAATGTTTGCCAGGTATAGGGAGAAATTCTTACTCAAAAAAGAGAAGAGCAGAGAGAATAGGAGTTTGCTACAAGTGTGCAAGATGGAATTGCAACACACACTGAAAAAGTATTGGATATGCATCCATAAATCGATAAGATAAAATTCAATTCATAAAGGATGGACTGAGTAAAGGGTCTTTGGATAATATTCTATAGACTCTTGAGATGCATCCATGTGGACAAGTTCAATGTACTCTTTTAGATTTACGGAGCTTATTCAAAGAAGAGAAACAGTGTTACAGTCTAGGAAATCTGACATTAAAAGACCCTATTTGCCAGTTAATAAGAAAACTAGATGGGAAATGTATCATTGACTCATAGAAGTCGTTTAAGCCGTTACTGGACATAAAACTAGAGGAAGATGTGAGCCACAGTCACAAATACTGTTCATGATCAAGTGCATCACTAACTTTTTGACTTTTGTGCATTTTTCAATACTCTACAGTTACTTTTTGAATTTTTAGCACCTAGATTTTCATTTTCTGCAGATTTTTCTATTTTAGTTAACTTTTTAGTCTTTTAATGCCTGCTTTTAGCTTTTCAATGTTTTTTCTTTTGACATTTGTACACACAACATTGATTATTTTTGTTTGTTATTGTTATTTTTTATCTTTATTTTTTTTTGTCAACAATTATTTTATCCTGTTGAACTATTCTTTTACTAAGCTATTTTCTTTATATGCACATTCGCTATTTTCAATATGCACACAATCTCTTGAAGAAATCTGTGAACCAAAAAAAAAAGGTAGAACTCTCAACACGCAAATTCAAAACTATTTATGTCTTTTGTAGTCCAAACTCTAGCAAGAAAAAAGAGTACTTGATAGCAGCTAATGAACTTGGTAGGATTTTAGCTGAACGAAAAATTGATTTAGTATTTGAGGAAGGTAGTTTAGGGTTAAGGGGTTGTGTCGCAAGTTCTACATATATTGGAGGTAGCAAAGTCCTAGGAATAGTTCTAAAGGCTTTTGCTCAAAATAAACACATCACTGGTGAAACTGTAGGTAATGAGTTACAAGTCATGAGCATGTACGAATGAATGACATATATGAATATCAATGCTGATACTTTTATCGCATTACCTAGTGATTTAGAAACATTTGAAGATATCTTCACCATTGCATCTTAGACCTAATTAACAATTCTTTAAAAGCCATTGGGATTACTTAATGTTGATGGTTTTTATGATAGTTTGCTATCTTTTCTCGATCATGCTGTGGAACAGGGTTTTATGACACCGGCAAGTCGACACATCCTAGTCTCTGCTTCAACTATTGATCAATTAATTGACCAACTATAAAAATTTGTGTCCAAACTTGATCCATTGATGGCACAGATAGTTTGGCACTCTAGGGCTAGTAGCAGGAAGAAGCGTGGATCAGACTTGAATCTTCAATTGTAACTTCCCTAACTCTTATAGTTTTTCTCATTGCATTTTTTTTTTTTTTTTGTATTACACCTGATCAAGCAAAGTCCTTTACTCCTTATTTATTTATAGTAAACATTGGGGACAATGTCTCAACTAAGTTTTGGGGTAAAGAAACTGTTATTTAAAAAAAAAAATGTGTTTTCTCAATTATTTTTAAGGTCCGATTCACTAAAATTTCAGATGGCAGAGTAAAGAGTTACTTTGTTACTCTTGATATGCATTTGTATTTTTTGTGATTTTCTTTTTTTGTTATCAAAAAAAAAAAAAAACTTTGTTACTCTTGATACGCATATGTATTTTTTGTGATTTTCTTTTCTTGTTTAAAAAAAAAAAATCCAATTACTATGATGAGAATTGAGCTTTAATGTCATGGCTTTGACTGGTAATGAGTATTGATTTGAATTTTGAAGACATTCTTTGGTTAATTTATTTTCACAATGATTATACTCAACTCTTTTCTCACAATAGCCATGATTGTTTTATAGAAAGAGAAGTATGCTAGAATAGGTGTGTTCTTATACCTTTACCCTAATGATCATTTTAATTTCCATTTGAAAAAATTATATATTAGAACTTTCTCTTAAGGTCTTTCAAGGCAAACAACTGATCAAGCATCACTTGTGAAATGATTAAGGCATTAGGATTTTCACCACAAAGCCAAATAAACCAGTTCCCTAATTGATGGTCCAAGAGAACATCCCTTTAGTGAGCCAATTTGAGCCTACATTGATTAACTGTTTTCTTTGGTAACCACATCTCTCACCTAGCCTAAACATGAATATATTTTTATCCTTATTCTAAAGATGAAATAGAGATAAAAAGGCACATATCATGATCAAGAGACATTTCTTAAAAGTTTGGGATAAAATAAAAAAAAATCTTGATTATATATATATATATATATATATATAAAGAGTAAAAAAAGTAAAAAAAAAAATCTTGAGTTTGAAGATCAAAGCTTTGATATTATAAGTGGAGCTTAGAATAAAGTAAAGGTCAACATAATAATAGTTGGCTACATTTTATATGTTTCTATGGGTTTTGAGAAGTGTCTCTTACAAAATACTATGATATTTTTAACTCTATGAAGTCTTTAGAACTTGTGTAATCTCCTATCCCTTTCATTCTTTAGCCACATCATACCTTATGCTCCAATTACAACCAATATTAAAGACCTTTTGATCTCATGTGATGCCTTCAATGTAGTGGAGATTTTTACTAAAGGAGAAGCTTATAATACTTAATTCTTTATTAGAAATTGAATAATTGTTATTGTAAGGTTATGAGAATTTTACTTGTTTGAAGCATGCAAATCACATTTATTATTAATATTGGTTATTTCACACACTCACTTGAGCATGATTGTTGCAAGATGAATTAGCTTTTCAATGGATATGTATTCAATTTAATACTTGTTTGATTTCAAAGTTACAATATCTTATTATTCTCTGAGATAAATAGTTGGAAGTTTAGATTTTTACAAGTGTTTGTGGGTATCACCGCTGGATGCCCTCATGAGACTACAACTCGCCCTCTATAGGCCATCTAGAGGTTTAATGGCTTGTTACATATGCTAAATGCAATCATGATTTCTTACGAAAGTAGACTAGTTTAGGTTTTATTTTTGCTCGAGGACTAGTAAAATCTAGGTTTGGGGGTATTTGATGAGCATAATTTAAAACATATTAATAGCCCTTAAATTTATTTTTTGTTGTTCATTTGTTAAATAAATATTTTTATTTAATGATATTTTTATGAAATAGGAAATAAAATGGTGAAAGCTTGAAAATTGAGTAAAATTATAGTCTTTTACTTGCATGAATAATAATAATAATAATAATAATAATAATAATAATAATAATAATAATAATAAATTTTGTGAAATAAATAATTTTTCAATAAAATCAACTAAGCCATTTTCTTTTCTTTTGAAAAATGACACCATCTTCAATTGTGCAATGGAGACTAAAGAGCTCACCAACCATCCTTATGCAAGCCAACTAAGGAAAACAAAGGATTCAACGATCAAAGTCATACATTTAATGCTAAAGAAGAAAATTTGCATAAATTCAAGTCATCACCAACCATCCTTATGCAATCCAACTAAGGAAAACAAAGGATTCAAATGTCAAAGTCATACATTTGATGCTAAAGAAGAAAATTTGCAAAAATTCAAGTCATCACTAACCATTGTTATGCAATCCAACTAAGGAAAACCAAGAATTCAAAGATCAAAGTCATATATTTGATGCTAAAGAAGAAAAATCATTTGAAAATTAGTTTCTTCATCAACTTGCCGTCTAGCCATTCATGCTTATAAATAGAAGAGAAATGGATTAGCAAAAGAACAGCTTGTGAGGGAAAGAATTGAGAAAATAAGGAAGAAGTTGAGATTTCAAGATTAAGGGATCAAATTGCTAAAATGGGTTCTTTTGTTTATTTTGTTATTTTAATTATGTCTTTTATAAGTTTTAATTTTACTAAGGTGGATGATGAAACCATGTTAGATTATTAATTTCTATTATGTATTGATTCTAAATATTTTACAATTTAATGTTTATGATTTTGGTTTCAATTGTTGATAATATCCTTTCATTAATTATATCATGTATTTTTTATTATTAGGAAAATTATTTATACTTGATTTTTATTGAAAGAAAGGTAATTTTCTTTGATTATGTGTTTTCCATTAAATTGTATACATATAATGCTTAGAAATTACACTTTTGAAGTGAAGCAAAATCTATTTGAGAATTTAATTAAATTGAGCTTCGTGATAAATCAATAGAAGATAAAAAGATTGATTTCTAAACTATCTTATGAAAATTAGAATCAATACATTATAAAAATTATTTATTAAACATTGGTGAATTCTGAAACCTTGGTAATATTTTATCTAAATTTTATTTAACAAGTTCAATTACCTTTAATTGAATTATTTTGATGTTTCTACTTTTCATCTCTTTATCATTATCTTAAAAAAAATTATTTGGAATTAGGTTAGAATTAAATTAATGTGATTTAATTAAGTTTTTCTATAATTATTTTCATAGCTCTCTCTGTGGGAACGATCTCGTTACCACTTATCTATAGAATCAGTGATTCGTGCGCTTGCGAGTATAAATAAAATTTCACAACATTTGCCAACCTATTAATCGATACGAGTCTAAACAAGCCAAATTTAGCTTTGCTCAAATCCTACTCATTTATTAATCGAGTCTTATATTAAAGCTCAATCTTAACTCATTTATAAAATGAATTAAATGTAAATGATCTTTTATCAAGTCAAACACTGAGCCATTGGTGAACTGCCTGACTTATTTGCAACCCTATATGACAACAAGTCTTTGATTTAATGATAATAGACTAAAGCTTAGACCTAAAATTAATGTGACATGATTTCACAAGCAATTACTTCATTTAATGAACTCCTATTAAAAATTTCACATGGTTTTATTCAAATTAAATTTATATAAATAATATCATTTTAAACATTATTGCTTTTGAAGCATCATATTGAATTTTATTTTAATTCTATTATAAAATCGTTTGAGTTCTAACACAACAAACAATCCAAACATAATGTTATTTTTGTCATAAAATAAAGAACAATTATAGAAAATAGAGCAAACAGAAAATAGAAGAGAGAATAAATTTTTATATGTCCATCTTCATTGATTGTAATACTTATTTATAGGTGTAAAAGGTTACAGAGATAAAAATAGAAATAGAGTTCTATTTACATAATAATATATATCTATGGAGATATGATAAACATCTAATCTTATCATACTGCTTAAATATTATCATGAATATTATCACAACACTCCCCTCGGATGTTTATTACAAAGAATATGATGCCTCGTTAAAACCTTACTAAGAAAAAATCTTGTGGAAAAAAATCTTAGTGAATGAAAAAGAGTACATTATTCTTATACCGATTTGCACCATAACATTGCCTCATTAAAAACCTTGCCAGAAAAACTCAATGGGACAAAACCTAGACTAAGGGAAAAAGAGTACAGTGCACTAAATCTCCCCCTCATGAAAACATGATTTTTATCAAATATCTCTTAGTAGGTGCATGCCAATTTTGTTGACTAGCCTTTTAAATGTGGTTGTAGGGAGTGCTTTTGTAAACAAATCTACCAAGTTGTCAAACTGTATACTTAATGATGTTTAAGTAATATCCACATATAATAATTTATTTATAGTACTCCCCAAGGATATTACTTGTGCCATGAATGTGCCTCGTTAAAAACCTTACTAGAAAACCCAGTGGGAAAAAATATAGCTAAGAAAAAGAGTACATTTCATATCCTATTTTGTCATTATATAGATTGTCTCATTAAAACCTTTGTCCAAGAAAATCCTGTGGGAAAAAAACTTGACTAAGGAAAAAGAGTACAATTATATACTAAATCGCTCCCTCTGATGAGGACAGATTTTAACACGGCATATATTAATCGATGAAACAATGCCGTTTAAATACCACACTAGGTAAAGACTTAGTATATAAGTCTATTAGGTTGTCACTCGAGCGAATTTGGTAGATATCTCTTCTAGAGCTCATGTATAAATAAGAATTTGGGTGAAGTTTATATGTTTACTTCATCACTCTTGATATACCCACCTTTAATTTATGCAATATAACTTGCATTATTCTCAAAACACAATGGGAGCATTTTTAGTGAGATACTTCAGGACCATAAAAAACCTTTATAAAATTGTAGTATCACCATAAGTGAATATATAGTCGATTTAAGATCTACCATTATGAAGATCAAGCAAATAATCAATATTCTCATATAGACCAAATTGAAATCTAAATCAAAATATGATCATAACATTAATAGTACATTAAAAATAACTTTTTACACTACTCTAATATATCTTAATAGGTGCAGAGGTAATATCTAGCTAGGAATTTTTTCTTACAAATACAATATCAGGCCTGATGCAATTTGCAAAATACATGAATGCCTCTATTGCATTTATATGATGATTCAAGACCAAATAGCTCTTTGTTATCTTCTTTAGGTCTAAAAGGATATCTCTTCACTTCATATGAGAGGACCACCATTAGTATATTTAAGGGAAAAGATTTATCCATATAAAATTGCTTAAATACCTTTTCCACATAAGTAGACTAGCATATTATGACTCCTTGATAATTGGTTTGCAAGCTGATATAAAATTTCTTTTCCTTTAAATTTTTCATCTCGAACTCGCTCTTCAAATAGGTACATACTTCTTTGAATTCGTTAGGAGTCATACTGATATTTAACATATACTGTAATAATAATATTCATCATTCTTTGGCCTTTTATGAATACAAATGGACATAGTGTATTATTCACATATCTTTCTTTCAATAAGAATTTTCTCAAATAATTATACCATATGTCCATATTACTTTAATCCATACATGGATTTTTGCGACTTGATGGAATATATGTCACATATTTAATGTGCATTCATTTCTAAATATTTTTAGTCATTCTAGGACTATTATATAAATATTGCTTTCATAAAGCATATATAAAGTCTTTCTTTAACTGCCATACTAATTGGGTATTGGAACATTATCATTTCCATAATAAGAGAATTATTTTTCTCATAGTTAATGATAGAATGAGTCTAGCTCTACTTTAATTGCATCTTTCCATAATAATCAATCATGTTAATATTTAGTTATACTTATAGATTCTGAATACAGATTTTCTCTTGAAATAGCAAGAGTTACTGTTGAGACAAATTCATCGTCAATGATAATTGAATTTCTATTAACTCTTTCTCTTATATCACAAAAATAATTGAGATCTTATAGTTTTTATTTATATGATCATCAACTCTAGAAGCCATATCTGGTTGATCTAATTGTTCCTCTTCTCAATCCGTATCTCATAATTGGCTATAGCTCTTTGATTGAGATCTTCCTCTTTAGGAGGTTTCTATCCAGGATATTTTATAAGTGACATTACTTTTCTTTTCTGCAGATTTTTATCTTTAGTTCCAATTTACTATCCATGCTTCTAGCGTGTAGTGAGATTAATTGATTTTCTATTTGCAATTGGAACCTTAACCCTTGCTAGGTTATTAGTAACTGTAATATGAGACTTTGTCACTCTTTTAGCACTTATAAATGCATTTGGCAATTAAGTTACAATTTGTTGCAACTCTATTATTTTTTAAATTTTTGGTTCACTCTAACTTATACATGGATCAAAATTATTTAAAGGGTTTTCCTTCCAATAAATTTTTTGACATTCTTTAGCACTACAGGTGCTTTTCCTCCCCCCTAATGTTAAGAAATATGCCTCATAAATTCTTAGTCTCTTTTGTGGACCCATTTTCGTATATTGAGACAGTAATATTAACATATTCATGGCAAAACTAAATATTTGCAACTCATATCCTTGTACAAGTTTTAAAGGAAAGTATGTATTATATACATAATGGCATTCATACCAAACCTTCAAGGTTTAATTATTGAACCATAAGTTCAATGCTTGAACTGCATATTCAACGCAATATGTTGTGCATGTATACAGGGAGTAAAACAATAATGAAATAACTTATTATAATGCACAACTTGTAAAATTTTTGTAAATTACTCCTTCAGAGAATTTGTATAAAATCACCAATATTGAGTTGTGTCCTCTATATGAGTTGTTATTCTTTCAGAGTTCTCATGATCTACCAAATAATTTATAGCATTCACTTCAGGGAACGTAGTTGTACTATTGGGCATTATTTGATGACTTCTCATTAGCAATTATTTTTTGCAACCACTAGAAGACAAACAATATTTGCAAACTTTCACTTTTTATACTGCTACTGCAGGAGCACGTTATAGATGTGAAGAGTAGTATATGTCTTCTCTAACAAACTATATTCTATAATTTTATTGCCACACAATTTCAGCTGTGAAGTGATTCTAACCATGATTGAATTGTATTATGAAACAAACTTAAAATCTTTTAAGCACATATTAAGCCAATCATATTAAGCTAGTGGTAGGACCACAACTTTCAAATGATCATATTTATCTTTAAAGTTCTTCTACAAAATACAAAAATCTTGAATAGTGAGATATTCAACTTTTAAATCCTCACTAAAATGAGGTTTAAGTAGATAGCTTTTGCTCTCACTAGTATCTAAATGCATTTCATTATCAAGAACTCACATAAAAAATTATTCCCATTGAATTCAATAGCATATAAAAATATCAACCAAACTTTCACTATATTTCACTTTATTTATTTAAATAACTTAATTTGCATATATTTAATATATATATATATATATATATATATATATATATATATATATATATAGAGAGAGAGAGAGAGAGAGAGAGAGAGAGAGAGAGAGAGAGAGCAATTAGAAAAATAAATTAATATTAATTTTAACAAACATTAAATTCATAATTTATCCTACCAACGAAAGAAAAGCACTAATTATGCTTCTCTATATCAACATAAATCTAAAAATATATGCAATCCGGAATAAATCCATCAATTCACAAATTAACAAAACCATATTACTTATATAACTTATATGCATTTCATCTTTCAATTAAATTTTTAATTGTTTTTACATCCAATGCATATTGACATAAGTAAATTCAAGATGTATATAACACACACAGTTTCTCGTAGGTTATTCAAATAACAAATATATATATATATATATCTATGAGACGTGTATTGTCCATAAAACAATTTTTGAATTGAGATGCTAAAACCGAAAGATGTGTAATAATATATACACTAGTAGAATCGATCTCAATTTAATAAATCAAATAAACTTATTAATATGAACACAAGATCACCCTTTCTCCATAAAGCAAGTCAATCAATCAATAAATAAATAACTTAGTGTCGGATTTCATGCCATTAAAAAAAATTATAAACCATGACTTTAAAACTATGCATAAAATGTGTTATTATAATTGATAACCAATTAAAAGTTGCAATTTGGTTAGCTAACCAAATAGGTCATACCCATCATTCCAATGCATATAAACAACAATGAAACATCCAAAACACGAATATCAAAGCAAAAGAGTTTACCTTGATTTTATGGGTATTAGCACCAACTCTTTGAATTTTTTTTAATTTTTTATTTTTTTATGCACAAGTACTTTATTGACGTCCAATTTATTCAACGCGTAAAACTTAAATCAAATTTATTAGTTATTCAGGAGCATAAAATATCAATTTTTCAAGAATTTATATTTTATTTATTTGATTAGTTTTCAAGTACTGTAGAGATTATCAGTTCTTTCAGAAACTATAGAGATTATCAGTTTTTCATGAACTAGAATTTAAAATATAATGCTAGTTCTTCAAGAACTAAAATTTAAAATATAGTTCTAGTTTTTCAGGAACTAAAATTTAAAATATAGTTCTAATTCTTCAGAAAATGTAGGGAATACTAGTTTTTCAGACACTTTAGAGATTACTAGTTTTTCAAGAACTGCAATTATTATTAGTTTTTTAGAAACTGTAATTATTATCAATTCTTCAAAAACTGTAATTATTATTAGTTTTTAGGAACTATAATTATTATTAGTTTTTCAAGAACTAGAATTTAATTAATTAACCATCAAATAGTATATCAAATTATAAATCTTTAAATAAGAAAAAAAATTATATGTTTAAATCGTTAAAAAAATGACTATATGTTTTATATATGTTTGCATAATATAATATATGTTATTATAATATATGATATATTTAAACATGATATTTATAATATATGATTATAATATAACATGATATATTTAAATCGTTTTATATATATTAAATCAAATTTTTATTAATTATTATTTACCATAAATCTTGAATATTATTTTTTTAAATTTTTTGCCTTAGCTAGATTGTAATAAACCGCAATCTATCCAAAATTATGAACAATATTGTAAAACGATTCATGCTAATAACGTGTTATAAAATAAAAAACAATTATAAAGAATAAAGCAAAGAGAAAATAAAAGAGAGAATAAATTTTTGTGTTCATCTTCATTAATTATAATACCTATTTATAGGTGTAAAATATTACAGAAATAAAAATAGAGCTCTATTTACATAATAATATCTATCTATAAATATATGATGGACATCTAATCTTATCATACTACTTAAATATTATCATGAATATTATCCCAACAATTTTATAAATTTAAAGAATAACAGTCCATTTTTCTCCGTTGAGATAACAAATGACTGGAAAATTTTATTATGCTCAATGCAGCCGACATGCAACGAGTTTAAAAAAAAAAAAAAAAAGGGGAATCAGAACGCCCTTCGCTATTTTAATCGCTAGCAGATCTCCGTTTGCTTAAAATAAAAAACATAATAATCCCCTTTTTTCCCTGTAATTTTGAAAACCTCAAGTAGAATCCAGCCTAGCAGCTTTATTTCAAAAAGCTTTCATGAATCTGGCATTGAATTTGGTAACATCAACAAAACAACAAAAAATATACAGCCAGTAGCATCTCCAGACACTGAACCTACATCGTTTAGTATGCTGCTAATTGTCTCGAGAACTTTTAAGTTGTAGAGAAGCGGCAAATTTTGCTTGTTTAGTTCGCACGATGAGCCACACCCCCCGTAAAGTTAGAACTTCAATTTCCCATATGGGAAGCGTAGAGAATGTTTTAAAAAAAAAGATCCTTGATTTTATTGTCTTTTAGTGCAAATAATAAGAGAATATTATTGGCAACTTATTTTCCGAAAAGATCCCCAGGAAGTAGACATTTTGTATCAAACGAGAGCTATAAACTCAATTATTCAAACGAGTTTCAAGCCTTAAGGTTTTGAATCATGCATGTAAATATCCTGCATTATATCTACTCCCTCAACAGGTAGCTAGTAGCAGTTCCACGTGATCAACAAGAAAACTATAAATACAGTCGAACAATCAAGCATGACAATTTTTAAGGCAGAAAGAATTATTATCATGCCCCAAAACTTCACTTGAAATGTTCACTGAATTATTACATGGACGGAAAACAGCAACAAGTTAATATCAAAACAAACTCTAAATTGACTACAAAAATATTGTAAAATAACCTTCAATAGTAGTAATCTATGATCTCAAGTATGCTGGGAAAAAAATAATCGAGCCTTTAGTTGTAACACTGATTAACCTCCCTCACAAGCTTATCCATAAATTGGCATTTCCTGTCAAATCCCCATCCAGGATTGCTCTGCATTGGAAAATTTTGACAGAGATTAAATTTCCAGATTGTATCAGTATCACAAGGAAAATATCAGTATTGCACCCTTCAAAAAAAATACTTAATCATTTTGTAAACTTTGTACAATCCGTCCAATCAAATAAGATGCTAGATATCCAAACCCACAACCACCAAAATGAACATAACCAATGCAAAGCACAGACTTGCGTTACCAGATATTAAGTCCAACGAAGGCCACATGCATTCTAAAAAAACATGCATTAACATAAGAGGTATCCTTGGATTTCGAAGGATGCAACCAAAAAAAAAAAACCTGCTACATTTTTTTATCCAAATCCAAATATTTAAGACCTCTTCAACAATATCATGTCTGAATTCAACTCCCCTCTCCCAACAGGCTCCAAAGTAGCCTATATTTTTGCTCTGATCCGGAGCTTATGCTTTCATCTTTGTGAAGGATATGCCTTCTACTAAACTTTCATAAATGAACTGATAAAGCTGGATATGCACTGTAACACAAAGTTTATCGACATGTATGATGCAGAGTTTGTATTCCAAAAGCACAAAATCATGTCCACATGATTCCTGCATGTTCACTTTCCCATCCAAGAATGCTATCTTCAAGAAATAAAAAAGTAGCTAAAAATAAATGAAAATCTTAAATCAAAGTACACAAACCTTTTCAAACACCATCTTCCTTTTTTCCAAAGTAACTTGAGAAGAAAAATTTTGGACAGTACAAAGGAAGTTTATTTTATTCTCACACACAGTATTCCTAGAGGAGGATAATAAGGGCCTTGGTATATCCTCCAACTTCCTTAACCCTGACTCAACACTCAACCCCGCAATATCAGCCTATTTTTTAAAAATTATTTTTTAAAAAGAAAAAAAGTATAATGAATTATCAATCTGATGTGGTATAGGCTAGATACTAGAAATTCATCAAAGAGAAAAGAACAAAATAAAAATCAGATGCAGGATTTATTAAAACTCAGCATCAAATATACAAGAATACAAACAAAAATAAATAGAATTTGAAAGTTCTTTTTATAGGAACTAGTTGGAACTTAGAAGTCGCAAATGACAATAAAAAGATAAATAATAAAGGCCTGATTAAAAAAAATTAAAAAAAAGTAACTTTTCTTACACTTTTGAAATTTTACCCTAAGCTTTTAACTTTATCAATTCTATTTAACTATTAGTTTGAATTTTACCATGTCAAGATTCAAATGAAATATCATTGTCTTGTTATTAATTAGAAAGTAAGTCAAATTGACCCTTACACTTGTACCAGGTTATCAATTTGGTCTTTAAATTTCAAATTTAGTAAATTGAGGTTGCGTCATTAGTGTGATTAAAGACAGTTTATCAAATCTACGAATCTAATTGACTCCAATCAAAATTTAGGGATTAAATTGACAATCTAGTATAAAAGGGTCAACTTGATAGAGAACTCGACATAAAATTGATGTAGGGTAAAATTCAAACTAAGTTTTTAAATAATAAAAAAAAATTTCTAATTTTAACCCAGGTTAAATTCAAACAATTTTTAAATAAAGGAATAATTGACCAAATTAAAAACTCAAGGTAAAATTGCAAGAGTCCCCAAGAATCACTCACTAGGATTCCAGGTATTATGTAAGAAAAGGACATAATAAATATAATAAGGGTAGTATCTCACCACATATAGCAGTAGAGGCTCACAAAATTTTGCCCAAAATGATACCCAACACTTAACATCACAAACCTAGGGGGTAATTTGCACCCAAGGTCGCTAAACTTAACAATCAATTTTATAGTAGTCACTTAAGATGAATTTATTACTAGAAGGTCATTAAATTTTATTGTGTGTTGTACTAAGGTATTTCTGGCCAATTTCAGACAAATGCCTTACCAGATGGCTTGTGTGGTCTCCATTCTCCTCCACTAAAATTTTTAATATAAAAAAATTAAAAAAATTAACTTTGGACCAGATGGGATTTTCCATTTTCACTACCACTACATATTCCTTCTTGATATCTTTTGAGTTTTGCCTATCAGTCCAAAAAATCCAATCTTGGAGCCAATTTTTTCAATCTTACGGGGAAAAAAAAAAAAAAGAACAGATCTTAAAACCCATATCCCAAAACCAAGAAATGCAGATCTGGATACCGAAGTGATTGCTCTATCTCCAAAAATCTTTTATGGTCATCAATCAATTTGTGTTGTAGAAAATCCATGAGCCTTAAGAGTGTTATGCTAAATGATATCAATGGCCATATAGGTAGGGTTGAAACCTCATATTGCACAAAACCAATTGGCTTGTGCTAAGACCCTATCTACTCTACAAATATTCCACTTTATATTCTTATACTTTTCTCATGTGTGATTATATTTTCCAACACTTCCCCTCGAGTGTAACTAGGCTTGAACCAATTATCACTTGCCAAATATGGGTCTACTCTTAGAGGCCCATCACAAACACACTTAGGCCTACTCTTGAAGGTTCTAAGTCAACAAACAAGTCTAAACTCCTTTGGCTAGCCCAAACTCCAGGTCTTTAAATATCAACCTAGGATCATCCGGCCATTGGGCCATATTCAGCTCTGATACCACGTAGAAAATCCATGAGCCTTAAGAGTGTTGGGCCAAATGATATCAATGGCCATATAGGTAGAGTTGGAACCTCATATTACACCAAACCAATTGGCTTGTGCTAAGGCCCAATCTACTCCACATATATTCCACTTTATATTCTTATACTTTTCCCATGTGGAATTATATTTTCCAACATGTGTAGAATTTGTAAAAGGGTTTCAAAAGGGATCTTTAGAACTTGCGGCTTCATCACTGATACCATTATCTACCATGGAAGTGAGGTAGAGTCAAGCAAAGAATTGAAGAAGAGAGCTATGCGTCTCATAAGCCAGCTTGTGTTCACCTCAATCCATATAAAGCTATATGTGGGCAATCAACTAATGTTCAAAGAAGCATGTAGTTCAATTTAATTGGAAAGCTCACTAGAAGAATTTGTGGAGCTAGAGAATATAAATGTGATTATATATGGAAATACCAAAGTGAAGCTTCATCAATTGGGCTAATGGAAAGAGTTCACATAAATCACAAAGGGAAAAAAAAATTATTAGAGAGGAATTTGATAGGGTTTTCCATTTTCACTACCACTATGTATTCCTTCTTGATATCTTTTAAGTTTTGCCTATCAATCCAGAAATTCCAATCTTAGAGCCAATTTTTTTAAATCATCCAAAAAAAAAAAAAAAATCCTATAACAAATCTTAAAACCCACATCCAAAACCAAGAAATGCATATATGGACACTGAGGTCATTGTTCTATCTCCAAAAATCCTTTTTGGTCATCAATCAATTTGTGCTTCAAATTTGTAAAAAGGTTTCAAATGGGATCCCTAGAACTTGCAGCTTCATCACCGAAACCATAATCTATGTGGAACTGAGGCAAAGATGAGGCAAGGACGTGACAAAGAGAATTGTGTGTGTTATGAGCCAACTTGTGTTCACCGCAATCCATATAAAGCTATATATGGGCAACCAACTCATGTTCAAAGAAATATATAGTTCAATTTAATTGGAAAGCTCACTTGAAAATTTTGTGGAGCTAGATACAGATGTGATTGTTTATGGGAATACCAAGGTGAAGCTTGATCAATTTGGTCTAATGGAAAGAGTTCACATAAAGGGAAGTTTTATTTTAGAGGAATTTGGTAGGGTTTTCCATTTTCACTACTACCATATATTCCTTCTTGATACCTTTCAAGTTTTGCTTATGAGTCTAGAAATTTCAATCTTAGAGCCAATTTTTTAAATCTTGCCAAAAAAAAAAAAGAGGAATCCTATAACCAATCTTAAAACTAATATCCCAAAACCAAGAAATGCAAATTTGGATACTGTGGTGAATGTTCTATCTCCAAAAATCCTTTTTGGTCATCAATCAATTTGTGCTTCGAATGTCAAATGGGATCCCTAGAGCCTGCAACTTCATCATTGAAACCATAATCTACCGACTTGGGTTCACCACAATCCATATAAAGCTTATATATAGGCAACCGACTCATGTTCAAAGAAATATATAGTTCAATTTAATTGGAAAGCTCACTTGAAGAATTTGTGGAGCTAGATACAAATGCAATTGTTTATAGGAATACCAAGCTAAAGCTTGATCAACTTGGGCTAGTGGAAAGAGTTCACAAATAGGAAAGTTTTATTAGAGAGGAATTTGATAGGGTTTTCCATTTTCACTATCACTACATATTCCTTCTTGATATGTTTTGAGTTTTGCCTATTAGTCCGAAAAATTCCAATCTTAGAGTCAATTTTTCCAATCTTATACAGCAAATAAAATAAAATAAAATTTAACAAAACTTAAAAGCCATTTTCCAAAACCAAGTAATGTAGATTTGGATACCGAGGTGATTGTTCTATCTACAAATATCCTTCTTGGTCATCAATCAATTTGTGCTTAGAATTGTATAGGGTTTCAAATGGGATCCATAGAACTTGCAGCTTCAGCACCAAAACCATAATATACCGACTACCATGGAACTGGGGCAGAGATTAAGCAAGGAATTGAGTAAGAGAGTTATGTGCATCATGAGCCAACTTGTGTCCATCATAATCCATATAAAGCTTTATATGACGACCAACTCGTGTTCAAAGAAATATGTAGTTCAATTTAATTGCAAAGCTCACTTGAAGATTTGTGGAGCTCGAGAATACAAATGTAATTTTATATGGGAATGTCAAGGTAAAGCTTGATCAATTTGCAGCAATGGAAAGAGTTGATATAAAGGGAAGAAATTTTTTATTATAGAGGAATTTGATAGCGCACAGATTCTTTTTCTGAAGAGAGAAAATAATTTAGTTTTGATCCCACGTAAATAGAATAGGATAGATAAATAGGGTTAAAGAGATATAAGCCTACACTTGGATATTTTTTAGACTAAAAAATTCAATGGAATGGGCCACACCAGAGATCCGGTCAGGCATTAGCTGGAAATACCTTACTAGAACATGTGTTAAAGTTTGAAGGCCTTCTAGTAATAAATTGATCTTAAGTTATCACTACAGAATTGTGTAGAGTTTCGCAACCATAGGTGCAAATTACCCTAAACCTAAGGAATACTCTGTTTTTGAAATGTGCCAAGACTATGTGAGCTTCTTACAATGACAAGTACAGCTTAGATACATTTCTAACTAAGATTATATCGATCAAGAGCCTTAAAGATGAAGGAAATGTTTGGGTCCGCATAAGCTAAGGTATGATGTATATGAAATTAACTACAGTAAAGACTACATTTTTTAGTTGCCTTCTTGGCAAGTGACTGAATGTAATGGATGATCATATATTTACCCATGAAAATATAGTTGGAATGGTGATTACGTAAAAAGGTGACAAATGACAATTCTACCATATGAAAATTGTCCTAACTATCAACACAAGGTTAAAACCAAGTGTTCTAATCAAATTCTTCATACTTGCCCTCCAGAACAAAATTAAAATGGCAATTTTACCCTCTATGGAACTTCCATTTCATTTTTGAAAAAATGTAGGTGATATCAATAATGAGAAAATTTCAACAAATGTAAGTAAAATTTATCATCTTTTGTTTTTATAATCATATTGAATATAATCTATGTCGGTTAACATTTACCCTATGGGAAATTTCTTAGGGAGGAAAGAAAATAAAGAAGAAAAATAATTTTTATTTTCTTTCATTTATTTTCCTCTCTTTTGTTTGGATAAGAAAGAAAATAAAATTATTTTTCACTCACTAAAATATATAGAGAAAATAAAATTTATAAATAAAAAATTATTATTTTAATCTTTCATTTCTAAAGTTTAAATTTGAATTTAAATTGTATTTAATTATTATTTTCTTCTCCTTTTTTCATTTTCTCTCCATTTTGGAAAGAAAATAAAGAGAGAAGAATAGTACATATTTTCTTTCCTCTATTTATTTTCCCTCCATTTCCAAACAATGGAAAAGGAAAATAAAAGTTATTTTCCACTTTTATTTTCCTTTCTCCCATATTTTCCTCCATTCCAAACATAGGGTTAAGTGTTACATTCAATTCAACATTTTATCATATTCTTATTTACATTATAGCATACCAGACATGATCCAAGTGTTCTGCTATAGAGAAAGGCTGTTGACTAAGTAACTGATATTAGAAATAATTAGCTAGGTGGGATTGAGTGTGTAATTAGTTGGAAATTAGTTAGGGGATTAAACAGTTGTGATACAGTTGCAAATTTGTTAATGAGCTGGCAAGTTGTTATTCAGCTTAATAAATATCCAATGTATAGCCATAAGAGAGGCATGGATACTGAAAACTGACTTTCCAATAATATTCACACATTCCTTTGCATTTGTATTTTCTCCAACCTTCATCCACATTCCAATGCACTTCCTTTCTATCCAAACACCTTCCTAAAAGCTACAGTAACATTTAGTATCAGAGCTTGATCCTCGCACCTGTGGATCAACTCATTCCTTTATAAAATTTTCACAAGCATAAGACTCAAATGGCCCCTTCACAAGCAGATCTGAAGCGGATCAAAGAAGAATTCAAAGGCTTGCATGCAAAATCTAACAAGAGAACAGATGACGCGATCACAGTGCTCAAGAATCTTATTCTTGGATTACAGACTAACCCAAGCATTGGAACTTCTTCTGGCAATGTTCTTCATGAAGCCCTAAACTCTAATCGTCACTAGGAAATAGTAATCCCTGCAATGAATTACCCTAGAATGGAATTTCCTTGATTCAATGGTGAGTATATGGCTAGATGGCTTTATAAATGTAGCAATATTTCATTTTAGAAGCTACTCCTCCTGAGTTGAAAGTGAGAATTGCAGCTGTTCATTTGGAGGGGAGGGCTAGTCAATGGCACCGATTATTCATGAAACCCATAGTTAATAATGATTTTCCTAAGTGGGAAGAGTATATGGAGGCTATGAACTGTAGATTTGGGCCTAATGCTTTTGAAGATCCTATGTTTGATCTAACAAATTTAAAATAGGAAGGTACCATATGTTTGATCTAACAAATTTAAAATAGGAAGGTACCATTCAAGAATACATGGATGAGTTTGAGATGTTACTGCAGAGAGTAGAACGACTTGAGGATTATGCCTTCAACTGTTTTTTGACAGGGTTAAAACCAAAGATTCAATCTACTGTGAGATTGTTAGAACTTACTAGTTTGCACCAAACTTACGCTTTAGCTAGACTAAAGGAAAATTGCTTATCTAACCAATTAAAAGCACTACCTAAACGAAATTTCTTTAACAATAGCCAAGTACAATCCCGAAATTACCCCCCACCTACCAGATCAAATCTACCTATACCCACTTTTATAAAAAATGCCAATTCACAAAATACCTCATCTTCGAACCCTTCTAAGCTGCAAAACACCACCCAAACCAAGAAAACCACAACATTAAACTGGAGAGACAAGGAATTAGATGAAAGGAGAGCAAAAGGATTATGTTTTTGGTGTGATGAAAAGTTTGTTCTAGGGCATAGATGCAAAAACAAGAAACTCCATACAATTACTGTTCAGAGAATAGAGGAACCAGAAGAAGAAACTATCAATAATGATATTCAAGAATGGAGTTAAAAAGAAATAGAGGAAGGATATCAACCTCTTGTATCTATGTTTGCTATGTGTGGATTGAAGGTGAGCAATTTGAATCATACAATGAGGACTATGGCTCAATTTAAGAAACGCAAGCTTCACATATTTCTTGACTCTGGTAGCACCCATAATTTTGTAGATATTGCTATAATAAAAGCTATTGGGTGTACATTAACACCAATTTCTACTATCAATTGAAGTTGCTAATGGTGAGGCAATTCCGTGAACTTCTATGTGTAAAAAGTTCACTTGGCAAATGCAAGGGGTAACTTTTACAGTAGATACGTTTGTTATACCATTAGGAGGAACAGAAATGGTGTTGGGAGTGCATTGGTTGGCCACCTTAAGGAGATATTTTGTGCAATTTCAACTCACTTACAATGAAGTTTTTTTATCATGGGAATCAAGTGACTTTACATGGTATTGATTCTAGTGCTATCAATACCATCTCTGAAACTAATATTCAAAAGATTATTCTCAAGAATTCCAATTGCAGACAACATTCTTTGCAATTATTCTCCATCTTTGCTCAAACCAATGCCAATACTCAAGCAATTAATGAGGTTCATTGTGCTGAATTACAAGCCTTGCTTGATAAGTATGTTGATATCTTTGCAGTCCCTACCCAGCTTCCTCCTTTTAGGGAATTCAATCATAAAATTGCTCTCAAAGATGAATCTAAACCAATTAACATCAGACCATACAAGCAATCTAGATTGCAGAAGGATGTTGTGGAAAAAATGGTTTTAGAGTTGCTTGTGAATGGAATAATTCAAAACAGTCAAAGCTCCATTTCTTCACCTGCAGTCTTAGTTAAGAAAAAGGATGGGTCTTGGACAATGTGCATCGACTATAGGGGGCTTAACAAGAACACTATTAAGGACAAATTTCCAATACCAGTTATTGAAGAGCTTTTAGATGAATTGGGGAATGCAACAATTTTTTCTAAGATTGATCTTCGTTCAGGTTATCACCAAATTCGGAGGCATGATCTGGATATTCACAAGTCTGCATTTTGGACGCATGAGGGCCACTATGAATTTCTGGTTATGCCTTTTGGCTTAACCAATGCTCCATCAACTTTTCAGTCCTTAATGAATCATATCTTTAAGCCCTATTTGAGGAAATTTGTTCTTGTGTTTTTTGATGATATTCTTGTGTATAGTTCTGAATTGGAAATACACAAACATCTTCAGCTTGTGTTTGAAGTGTTAACGACCCACATGTTGTTTGCTAAGCAGAGCAAGTGTGTATTTGGAGTTAGCAAAATTGAGTATCTTGGGCACTTGATTTCTAAGGAAGGTATAGCGTCAGATCCAGCAAAAGTGGCCACTGTTACAAATTGGCCAACTCCCCAAAATCTTAAGCAACTTCGAGGATTTTTGGGGTTGATGAGATATTATCGAAGGTTTATCCAAGGGTATAGTATTATTGCCAAGCCACTCACTGAATTGTTGAAAAAAGATAGTTTTGCATGGAATCCACAAGCTGCGACGGCATTTAATAAGCTGAAAGTTGCCCTCACTACAGCTCCAGTTTTGGCTTTACCTAATTTTGGCTTTCCTTTTGTTATAGAGACTGATGCTAGCACAAATGATATAGGTGCTGTTCTTATGCAGCAAGGCCACCCTTTAGCCTTCATCAACAAATCTCTTTGTCCACGGAATCAAGCACTATCAGTTTATGAGAAGGAATTATTGGCTATTATTTTTGCGGTTACAAAATGGGAGCATTACATCTTGGGAAGGCATTTCATTATTAATACTGATCATCAAAGTCTCAAGTACTTACTGGAGCAAAGGTAGCCACTACTTGTCAATTTAGGTGGTTATCTAAGCTAATGGCAATTGATTATGAAATTTGTTATAAGGGGAAAGAGAATATGGCAGCAGATGCATTATCTAGAGTTCAATCGGCAGAGTTACTCTCAATGGCTGTTTCGAAGGTTCATCCTACTCTTATTGATGGTATAAAACTTTCTTGGCAAAATGACTCTCATCTTGCTACGCTCTTACAACAATTTGCTCAAACACCCCCACCAATTTCTTCCTCTTATTCTTTTGTTGATGGGTTGCTAAAATGGAAAGGAAAGCTCTTGGTTGGCAACGATGATAAGTTGAAGAAACAGATTATTCAATTTTTCCATGACACTTCAATCGGGGGACACTCTAGGGTTCATGTTACATACAAAAAGCTGTCCGCTTTATTCCATTGGAGGCATAAGCTTTGTGACATTTGGAATTATATCCGATCTTGCCCAATATGTCAGCAATGCAAACCAGATCTTGCATTAACCCACCCTTTTACAGCAGTTCAAGTGGCTCATACCTTCATGCAAAATGTTTACAAGTTACATGGTATGCCTCACACAATAGTAAGTGACAGAGATAGCATCTTTCTCAATGCTTTTTGGAAGGAACTGTTTGCTTTTCAGGGCATTTCCTTGCAGTGCTCTACAGCTTACCATCCTCAAACAGATGGTCAAACTGAGGTTGTCAATAGATGCCTAGAAACTTACCTCAGATGTATGTGTCATGATCAACCTTCCACTTGGGCAAAATGGTTACACTTGGCTGAATTTTCGTATAACTCCAACTTCCATTCTTCCATACAGCTAACCCCTTTTGAGGCTCTTTATGGTTATCCTCCACCATTCCATATTCCCTATTTTGCTGGGGTTGTGAGGTTGCAGCTGTTGATCGTCATTTGCAGAATCAAGAAGACATGTCGTCCTTTTTAAAACATCACCTTACTCGAGCCTAATCTAAAATAAAGTCTCGAGCAGATAGCCATAAATCTGATAGATTTTTTTCTATTGGGGATTTTGTTTACATTAAACTCCAGCAATATAGGCAGAAGACTGCTACTTCCAGGCCTCATCATAAACTTGCTGCCTTGTACTATGGTCCTTTTAAGGTGCCTGATAAAATCAGAGCTATGGCTTATAGGTTGGATTTACCTCCTAATAGTCAAATCCATCCTACCTTTCATGTTTCTCAGCTAAAGAAATCTGTTCCAGCAGCCATTACTGTTTCTTCTCAATTGCCTACCCCTATTCATATATCACCAATACCGTTAGCTGTGCTTGAGAGAAGAATGGTGAAACGTTTCAATACTGCAGCTACTCAGGTTTTAATCCACTGGTCTGGTTCTTCTCAAGCAGATGCAACTTGGGAATATGCTGATGATATTCAAGCTCGATTTCCTAACTTCAACCTTAGGGACAAGGTTGATTAAAGGGAGGGGTATTGATATTAGAAATAATTAGCTAGGTGGGATTGAGTGTGTAATCAGTTGGAAATTAGTTAGGGGATTAAACAGTTGTGATATAGTTGCAAATTTGTTAATGAGCTGGCAAGTTGTTATGCAGCTTAATAAATATCCAATGTATAGCCATAAGAAAGGCATGGATATTGAGATGAGCTGGCAAGTTGTTATGCAGCTTAATAAATATCCAATGTAGAGCCATAAGAGAGGCATGGATATTGAGAACTGATTTTCCAATAATATTCACACACATTCCTTTGCATTTGTATTTTCTCCAACCTTCATCCACATTCCATTGCACTTCCTTTCTATCCAAACACCTTCCTAAAAGCTACTGTAACAGCAACTATACATTCCAAAGAGCAAATTTAAAGTATATCATATCTTGTACGCTATAAAGATCATAAATTACCCAAATTAGCCACAAACACATTAAAGAATTTTTTGAACTATTCTATGAACCCACCAAATCTTAACTAAATTCTAAAGGTTTCAAGACACTGTTGCAATCACATGATATTCACACATACCATATTCTCACCAAAGCATGGAAATCTACAGGATTTGCCTCAAACTAGATGTGCAATATTGGCAAATATGTAACATTTGATTAATCAAAACGATGAAAATCCATGCTTAAGATGCATATTTCTTTAAGGTTTAGCAAAATATGTTTGAACAACCTAATCTTTTTCTCCTCAGCACAAATAAAAAAAATAAAAAGAAAATGGCATTGGAAGATGTGGAGGGTAAATACTAACCTGCAGGGAAAGAATTGCACGATCAGCAAACTGCTTCACCGAAGCAGGTGCACTCACAAGAATAGTTTTAGCAACTCTTTCTAACTCTTCTTGCTGTTTCTTTGCCGTAACTCTATCAGGTCCACTGTAGTAATCAACAATCTCTTTCAATAGTGGCACGTTCTTCATTGTTTCTTCAACAATCTCCTGGAAAAGTCAGAAAGTCGAACACACATTGAACTAGGAAATGGTATATGTTGCTTCCACTATACACGAATTCCTTAATTCACTGCCATTCTGGTTTTTTACCTAAAACACATGTATAATGGGGAGTTTGCATGCACATGGAAAAATTTGAATGCTGTGAACCATGCATGAGTAGAAACTTACAACAATACTGTACTAGTGACCAGAACAACCTCACACACTGCATAATGACAAAATTAAAATTTCAGAATTTCTTGCAACAACTGTCTTTTAAGAAAGTCCTCTTACTCCTAACTTTTCAGCATTTATGACACATATTAAGCTTTGATTAAATAAATCTCAACAATAATGCAGATACTAGAAACACAATTACATTCACATTGATATTGGCACACACAATCACCATAGCAATTAACTTATGAATGAAAAGGAACTGCAAGTACCTCCCACTCTTCATGACTTTGAATTCCTTCATATGCCATTAAGAATGGCTTCACCTTCTCCAGCACATCTCGGAGAGGCATAGGCGGCTTCTCATCAATATCTGGGTTTTGATCAAACTCTCCCATCAAGTACTCTGGCTCAAACTCAATCTGCAAACAAAAGAACAGAATACCACCCAGTAATCACAAATCCATTCACCAAAATAAGCATTCAATTGCAAACAAAATCTGGATTTAAATTGTTCACGTCATAAACAATTAGCAACATATGGAAAGTCTGGCCAGACTATCAAATAAAGAATGATGATTATAATGAGCTCATATAATAGCATTTCGTTTTAATGTCAGGAAATGCAGATGACAGAAGAGTTTGCTCCACCGCCCATCAACCACCATTAACGGCCTATTTTTGTTCTCTTCCCTTGAGACAAATTCAAAACTATACCAGTCTTCTTTCTTCTGTCTTCTTCTTCTTCTTCGTTTTTTTTTTTTTTTGCTCCCCAGTACTTCTAAAAACTATAACCCACAGAAAAAATCATAACTCATCAAATTATGAAAATACAACTGTAGAAAGTTATGAACATTTTCATTAATAATTTTAACAGAAAAGCTTTTGTTTTCTTCTTCCTGTAATTTTTTTTTCCCCGGAAAAACAACCAATTATTCAGTTGATAATCTTACCATACAACATCAAATAACTCTCACCATGTAATTGGTATGCAAGGCATCCAAATAAGCGTCTTCCATAGGCGAAGGCAGTACTCTATAGGTCATCTCTTCAAATCCTTCAATCAATTTGTTCATGTTCTCAACACCAACCTTTCCCGCCAACTTCTCACCATCAGCATTGTTCCCCAAGAAAAGCCCAGTTGCAAACCCTTCCTCCAATTCTTCCCTTCCCCCTCTTTGCTCCCATCTCCTCCTTCCCCTACCCCTAACACCCCTAGCCCCACCTCTGCCCCTCCCCAATCCATCTCTCCTTCCCTCGCCCTCACCCTGCGATAGGATAGACACCGCCCTCCTGACCGCCTCGTCCCGGCTAAATTTGGGCTGGACTCGGGCCGTGGCTTGGTCACGTTCTTCTCCGGAAGGGACAGTCTTTAGCTTCGCCCTGGGATGGACACGTATATCCCGGTTCTCGTCCTTTACTTGCGAACTAGGTGGTGCAACGGGCTTATCCAGTTTCCCACGTCCCATGCCAGATAGTGCAGATTGTATACCGGATGGTAGAATTGGCTCGCCTAATTGAGTGAACTGTGTCTTGGGAGGGACTGAGTCACGCTGTGACTCAGAGCGTGGATTGAGTCCAACTTCGTTAGTGCCACGGCCACGTCCAGCGGCGGATTGAGAGGGCTTTAATGATGAAACGAAGGAGGAAAAAGCAGGGAGAACAGGTTTACCACGGCCATGACCGATTCCACTGGTAGGTAGTTCCGAAGAATCAGATTTAAAATCATCAGAGGCAGACTTACCAGGTGCTATTCCACTGAAATCGAACTGGCTGGGACCGGAGTCTGAGCCGCCGCCGCGACCACGGCCGCGGCCGGAGGAGCCGGAGGAAGATGAGAAGGCAGAAGATGATAGAAAATGGGGGTGTTTGGTAGGGGGAATTGAGATTGGATTTAGGATTCGTTTTGGTACTGGATTTCCTCTCATTTGAAACGATTTTTAGCAGAGGAATAGCGAATACGACCTCGCACACAAAACCCGAAAACAGGGTTTATGTTTTCGCCTTGTTCCCTAACTGCAAAATTGCTTTTTTGCGAACTTCGGGCCATTCGAGCTGGGATTCGAATCCTAGTGTTTAAATCACTAGAATTTTAGCCCGGTAATATATTTAATTGAAAAAAAAAATAACCGTATAAAATCCAAAATAAATAAAAAAAAATCAAAAATATTTTATTATTTAATCCCTATATTTTATATTTTATACAAATTCACGCCTGAATTTCTTTATTTTATAAACTCAATTAAATCATTTTTATATTTTGACTTTATTAATTGTTGAATTCTTCCTTCTAAAACTTTTTCACTTTTCTATTAGAAAATTAAAAATAAAATCAAAAATTTATAGACCAAAATACCCTTCTCACTTCTATAACCACTCATATCCTTCCCATTCTTCTCTGATTCCTTCGCCTCTCTCTCTCTCTCTCTCTCTCCATAACCCAAATTTGGGTTTCTTTTTTTTTTTTTTTTTAATTTTGCTTCTTTTCAATAGTTGATTTCTTCATAAACATAGAGCTTAGAGGCAGGAAAAATAGAAATACAAATAAAATATTTTTTTTAACCAAAGATAGATAAAATCGATAGCAAAATTACAACTGATGATGAACAAACATATGGCTTTTATGCCAATGAAGGACAAAAGGATCATCCATCACAAAAGATGAGAAAGTAAGGGCTTTCTCAGTTACAATATGAGCCACCCAATTACAATTCCTATTAATGAAAACAAAATTGCAAATTACAAAAGATTGAGATAATGTGAGAATATCTTTTGCAACACTATCACAATCTTTGGATGGGCTGCTACTTTGTTTAAGAGCATGAATCCAAGTTAAGGAGTCACTTTCAATTATAGCAAACTAAATATTTTGTTGTATCCCCATTGTCAAAGCTTCTCGAATGGCCAAACCTTCCAAAACCATAGGGTTTGAAATACCATATACAAGGTTGCAAAGTATGTGAAGAATCTGACCATAAGAATTTCTAATAACCACACCAACAGCTCCTATTCTTCTAAGCCTGTTTGTAGCAGCATCACAATTGATCTTCAAATATCCAACAAGGGGAAGTGACCACCTAGGTTCCATTAGATTTAATCTTGGTACATAACCATTGGATTTTATTTCCATATTAGACTTCTTTGCTGCAACAATTTCATCCCTGTGATTCAAGGTTTTTTGAATAGCTACCAAGCTATCCAAACATTCATTGTCAAATATCAATGAATTCCTCACCTTCCAAACACGCCACAACAAGAGAGTAGCTAATAAAATCATCTCATTACAGTGAGGTAGATGTTTAAAGTTGGAAACTAAGAACTTCCAACAATCTACTGCTAAGGTACTTGGGATAAGAGATGATTTGATACTAAGTGGGGAGCCAAACCATATAGATTCAGCTTTCAGATAAGAGAAGAAAAGGTGTTTGTCTATTTCAATTCGACCACACCATTGACATGAATTATCAATATGGTTCAGCCTTTTTTTCATATTTGCACTAGTGGGTAGACAATTTCTCGCCATTTTCCATAGAAATATTTGAACCTTCCTTGGCACTTCCATTTTCCACAATTCCTGCCAAAAAACATTGTCTAAATCTGAATTTCAGGTGGAAGAAGTAGCTTTCCCTTCCCAGCATAAATTCAAGGCTACTTGATAATCAGATTTAACAAAATATCAACCTGATTTAGAGAAATTCCACATAATAGAGTCATTTACACCAGTCACTGAAATAGGGATACTAAGGGTAGAGTTAACATCATCAGGATGGAAGATGGATTGCAAAAGAGGCACATTCCAAGCTTTTTTATCATTTGTAAATAACATATGCACCAAAGGAGGGATGTGAGATTATGGATTCATAAGTCTCAGTTTAAACGACCAATGTGAAGGAATCCAAGGATCATCTGTGCAGTGAATAATTTTCCCATTGCCAATTCTCCATATAACTCCGTTCTTAAGCACTTCTCTTCCCATAAAAATGCTTTGCCATGCCCAAGACGGGTTGGATCCTTTAGTTGCTTCAAGGAAAGAACTTGAATGAAAGTATTTGCCTCTAAAAACACAAGCTAATAAGGATCGAGGCACTTGAAGAATTTTCCATCCTTGTTTTGCCAAAAGAGCCAAATTAAAAGCCTTGAAATCTTGAAAGTCAAGCCCTCCATCACCCTTAGCATGACACATTTTCTTCCATGAGACCCAATGCATTTTCTTTTCTTGTTCTTTTTGACCCTACCAGAACCTTGCTACAATTTTATTTATTTCTTTATAAAATCCATCGGGTAATTTGAAACAAGCCATGGCATATACAGAATTAGCAGCCACGACCGATTTGATAAGGATTTCTTTACCCGCAGATGATAAGAGTTTCTACTTCCAACCCGCAAGTCTCCATTCTATCTTCTGCTTGAGCTCCATAAAAGTTCTCCTTTTTGATTTGTTTACCACAGATGGGAGCTCCAAGTATTTATCTTGATTGCCAAGATTTGGAATGTTCAAAATTCCCGCAATTTGGTTCCTGACTAATTGTGGGGTCTTTTTGCTATAAAACATTGCTGACTTCTCCAAATTTATGAATTGCCCACTTGTAAACCCTTAAATTTGAACTCTTATGATCCGGCTGCAGCTTCATACCTACTAAGAATAGTGTGCTACGCATACGGCGGTCCCGCTAGCCGGTTAGCAGGTAGGGGTCAAGGGGGCAGCGCCCTGTTGAAAAATAACTTTTCTGAATCTTTCACCTCTAGTTGACTGCTTTTGTCACGAACTCATAGAATCAAACTGGGCTCGAATGGAAACTGAAACAGACAAGAAAGGGACATAAGTCAAACCAGCCGGTCGGCGCGCGCTAGGCATGCTGCCTCTCTGGGTGGCACGCCGGCCGTGCCGCCTAATAGGCGGCATGAAATACGTGCTGGCGGTATGGGCGGCACACTGGCCGTGCCGCTCAGATGTTCGACAACTCACCAGTGCTGCCCGTGCCACCAGTGAGCTTCCGATGCTGCCGCTGGCACCCCCTTCACCAACTCTATAAATAGAGCCTCCTTCTAGCTTATTTGGGGGAATTCCAAGGCAAAAATTCTCTCTAATACTGATATACTTATTGCTTTTAAATTCTGTTTAAAATTTAATACAAAAGAGCTATTGTTTCAATTTCAATTTCAACTTACATTCATTACGCTATTTCACTAATCTTTTGCTTTTAAGATTCAACTTCCAAGGGTTTCAAATCCAAAGTGGAGCTTAGATCTGGAGTTAAGCTCGACCCGTTCGTCCGAAAATCAAGGAAAGCAAAGGTATAATCTTCTGTCCATTTTCAAAATTCTAAACTCAGATATAGAATTTTCTTTAGGTCTAGAACAAAAAAGATCTAAAATTTATTAATTTAAGAATTAAAATTAAATTAATAAACAAACCAACACTTTTTCCAAAACCCCTCATTTGCAAGAAGGAAAAACTGCGTGAAGTTTGATTCCTATTCAATAGGATACACAGGCTGCCATTCTGAAAGGCATCAACTCCAAAATCTTTTTATTAACATTTTTTCCCTTTTATTTTGATTTATTTATATTAATCCTTTATTTTTTGTTTCTGTATTAACTTAATTGAGGAATGTGTACTTTCCCTAGTACCCATAAGGGCTAAAGGAAAGATCCTCTTTATTTCAATTGTTTTGATCTTGTAATAATTAAGTAGAATTTATTTTGCTTATTTATCTATAATTGTCATTTCAGCTTATCATATATATCTGTTTCATGCATCATTATATTTATGTTCATACATACACGAAAGTTCCTTTTTAAGAGTTATTTTGCATTTTTAGCCAAACTAAAGAAAATCATATTTTTCCAATTATGTAATTACCAAAACCTGATCCCCAAGCCCTCTTTGGTCATTCGTGGATTAGTGCATTTTCCATTGGGATAAAATCAAAACATTTTTGGAGTCAATCAATTTGGGTTTTCTTTAATTTTCCCAATTAAAATAAGTAAATTAAAGTGGCGACTCCCTTTCACAATAACAAATCACACAAATCAATTTTCTAAACTCACAGCGAGTTCCAATTGTGGAGTTTCTCCCGAAGAGCATTTTGATTCCTCGGCGAATCGAACCGGTGCTCGGGCAAAGCCTCATAGTTCGCGACTTCACTGGGGACTTAAAATCTTTTTCAAATAAAAGATAAAGTGGATTACTTTTGGTAAAATACCAAGTTTGGCTTTAAAAGCAAAATAACTCTTTCATGCATCACTAATCGGACTCCTTGTCCAAAAATCCTAGTTTCCTAGGAAAACAAAAGATAGAAAGTAACATCAAGTGGTCAACCTTCCTTAGTCTGCTTGCCGATTGTGAAATCATCCAGCCCACAACGTATCCTCTAATCCTTTTAGAGGTGTAATGAGTATGCGCATACCGTTTGACCCATACGAGGCTCCTTGTCTCACATGTGGTTAGGTATATCGCATCTCTAGTATGATGAGTTCCCTTCAAACCACCTTAACCCTCTCATGTAATGACTCATAGAACCTTCATTTAAGATTGTATGTACCATAATACTAAACTTGGTATATCGTTATCATGAAACCTTTTCATTTAAGCATACATACATGCATAGCTTGAACCTTGTAAAGAGTCAAAAACCTATCCAAACACCTTCACACCCAAAACCTATGGTCAACACCCAAAACCCATGGTTCACCTAAACCCATGGTCTATACCTAAAGCCCATGGTTCACCTAAACCTATGGTCAAAGCTCATGGTCCACCTAAACTCATGGTCAAAACCCAAAACCCATGGTCCATCTAAATTTATGGTCAACACCTAAAGCTCATGACCCATGGTTCACCTCAACCCATTAGTGAACATCCAGAGTCTGTGGTCCACCTAAACCCATAGTCAAAGCCCAAAACTCATGGTTTACCCAAAACCCATGGTCTAGTCCTATCCAAACCCATGTCAGACTCATGGAAAAAATAAACCCATCTATGGTACCCTCATCCTTATCCAAGCTAAACACTAACCTAGCCCAAGCTAAACACTGACATAGCTTCATGCTTCATAATTCTTACCAAAGCTAAATACTAACCTAGCTTTCATCTTTCACAACTCTTATCCAAGTTAAACACTGATCTAGCTTTCATCTTTTATAGTCCTTACCCAAGCTAAACATTGATATAGCATTATACTCAACCATCCTTACCAAAGCTAAATACTGACTTAGCGTCACTCTTATCCTTACCCAAACTAAATGCTGACTAGGTTTCATCTCTTACATCACTATCCAAATCCATGGCCCATCTAAGCCCATGATCTAGTCTAACCCATTATCCAACTATCATCAAACCCATGGTCCACCCAACATCCAAATCCATGGTACATCCATACCTAATCGCAAAACCCATAGTCACTCTATCCTTAAACCCATGGTAAACCATTCATAAATCACAATCCCAAGCTAAATTCTGACTCAGCCACTCAAAGCTAAAATCTAACCTAGCCACCCAAAGCTAAAATCTAACCTAGCTTCCATAGCTAAATACCTACATAGCTAACATTATACACCACTATCCTCACCTTTACCCATACACCGTCAACCTAACTATAAGACACAGTCATCCATTACCATTTAACCTAAGGTCTTTGGTTTATCATACCTCACCATAACCATTTTTTCTAAAGCTTGATATTAACCTAGTTCCTTTTCCCTTTCAAAGGTTGACAAACTGTCTGTTGCTGAAGATGAAGTCACTGGTACCAAAGCTGATGAAATCTTTAACGAGCTTCTTGCTAAGCTCTCTGAACAATAAGAGACCCTAATGAAGAGACAAAATGCCTATTTCCAAGATATGCTCAAAGCTTAAATGAGGGCTATTATGGAAGATATCTGTACCATATTGGAACAAACCACCCTAGCTCAAAACTCAACCGACCTAAAACTACTCAAATCTGACCCAAGACCTGCTCTTTATCCTATTTATGGATTCATTTCCAGAGCTGATTCCAAAGACAAAGAGCCTGCAAACACTGAGATGATCCCACCACTACCTATTCCATCATCTAAATTCCTCATAAATAACTCACCTTTCCAACCCATTACAATTCAACCATCAAATTTTACCCCTACTCTCACTTTCCGACCCGTAGATCCTTTCCAAAGGAAGGAAGTTAGCCCTGAAATCAAAGCCTTCATGGAAAAAGTGAAGCACATGGAGAAATAATCTAAAGAAGAAAGAGAACTTGGTTGATACAGGCTCCCTGAGATTATTTCCCAATGCAAGAGTTCCACCAAAGTTCAAGATGTCGAATTTGGACAAATTTGATGGTACTACTTGCCCCAAGATCCATTTAAAGATGTATGTGGAGGCAATGCATCACTTTGGTATCAATAATGAGCTCCTTGCTCAACTATTTCATCAAACGCTTACAGATACTACCTTAAGATGGTTTATTAACTTAGATGATACCCAAAAACAGACTTAGGAGGACATTTGCAAGGCATTTGTCGAATAGTACCACTATAATAATGAAATGGACATTACAAGAAGGGATTTGGAGACCACAAAGCAACTTCCAGATGAGTCCTTTTCCATGTTCCTTACAAGGTGGAGGGCTAAAGCTACTCAAATGGTAAACAGGCCAACCGAGTAAGAACAAGTAGATATCATTGTCAAGAATCTACTTCCTACCTACAGAGCCCACCTGTTAACACAATAGCTATCCATTTTTAGAGCTTTGGTTGCAACTGCATCAAAAGTTGAAGATTGCATCCAAAGTCAATCATTTCAAGCTGAACTCCCTACCACCAACCTGAACAGTGATAAGGAATCTAGTCCTAACTCAACCTCACCTTACCTCAGCCCCACAAGGCATGTCATGGAGTAGTTCAAGTTTAGTTAATCTGACCTATCTGAGATTGAATTCTAAGTCTAAACCTGAGTCCAAGTCTGAATCTTAAAAGTTTGAGTCCAAATCTGAGTCGTAGTCTATCGTCTTTATTCTCGTTGACCATAACAGTTCCTTTTGTCATCTTGCAATAAAGTTTTCTTTATAGTAATGCACATACATTTTCTTTTCATCTTCCTTGTTTAGTCCAGCATGGATGAGCCATAAAAAAATTAAAAAAAAAAGAAAAAGAAAGAGAGAGAAATGAACAAACAGTCAAATCCACCACAATTAGCACATGTTAGAATTTGAGGTGCCATCAACAATTGCACCTAATCAAAGAAGGTCAAATGATCAAATAGTTGAAGCATAAAGAGCAAGTAAATGGAATTACCTATTGCACATTAGGTAATCAAACAATGCACCTCAATAAAGGCAATAAGTTCAAAAAAGACCTATGTCAAATTTAGAATTCAAAGGCCAGAGCCCCTCAAAGCAGCAGCCTAAATCATGGTGGAATGTTTTCTCCTAAATGCAAGCTCGCTAAGTTGAAAACTCAAAAAAGGCGGCTTAGGCAAAAGTTAGAGCTGAGAAAGAGAGGGAGAGAGAGAGAGAGAGAGAGAGAGAAAGCTCATTCAAATCATCTTCCCTTATGTCTGAATTTGTCAAATCATCTTTAATCAATTTGTCATCCTTCCTAACCAGAGGTTCATTCTTTAAGGGGGCATGTCTTTCAAGGTCATCATCTGTTGTCAATCCATCTCGTCGCTTAGCTTAAAGAGCTAAGGCACAATCTCTCATACATATCTCCAGTCTATCACATCCTTATCTTTCATTTGGAAGCATGATTCCCAATTTATCTTCTTCCACTAGCCTTTTAGCCATTCCTAAGGGCTCTTTGTTTCAATAGTGCAATTTATAATTAAGTGTCACTCCAAGACTCTCTTTAATCTCAAACAGTAAGAAAAGCTTAACTTGTTCTTTTCCATGATTCATGCTACAAAAAGCAAAATCATATAACCTCCATGATTCTTTTCAGAAGTTTTAGCCTACCTTCAAACCATTCTCGAATTTTATGAAATCATATTGTTCCATCCCAAGCCTCATTGGCAAATCATACCACATACCATCCATTCCTTGGTATAATCTTAAAATGAGTAGAACCAAAATTTTCAAGTCTATCAAGGCTTATCATCTTTAAATTTAGTTTCCTTGGCAAAACCAGAAGTTAAGGCACATGACCCAAAAAGTCTTCATTAAGAAGCCTAAACCAAAAGCCTTCATCAAGTCCAAAAGCCTTCATAAAGAAGCCCAAATCCATAACCTTTCATTAAGAGCCCAAATCTAGAAGCCTTCATTAAGAAGCCCAAATTCAAAAGCCTTCATCAAGAAGCTCAAATCCAGAAGTTTCAACCTATTTTCAAACCAAGAAGCCTTCGTTAAGAGGCACATGACCCAAAAGCCTTCACCATGAAACCCAAATCAAAAAAGCCTTCGCCATGAAGCCTAGATCTAAAAGTGTAACAACCCACACCCACCCTAGGAATTTTCATGATAAATTGCTTGAATTAGAACCTATAAGGTTAAGTGTGTGCTTGTGTGAAAAATTTGTGATCTAAATGATTGATGAGTATGTGGCATATTAAATTAATTTTAATATGCATAATATGTATTGCTATTTTGAAATAAATTATTTACATGAAGTGCATTTGCATAAAAGAATTTATTTTAAATAAAATGAATTTTCATGCATAAAACAAGTTTTAAGCATAAAATAATTTTATGGGTATTTTTAAAATATTTTTAAATAAATTTTTTGAGGGAAATATTCCAAAATTAAAAAGAAAAATATTATTTTCATTTTTAGATCCATTCAGCCAAAATTTTAAAAAAAAAAGCCCAAATACCCAAAAGTCCACTACACAAAAATGCTCCTAACCTAATTCATTAAGGGTAAAAGTGGAAATTCTACTCCAACCCTAATATATATTCTAATTTTCGGCCAAACAAGGGTTTCCAGCAGCCATTCCCTTATTTTTTCTATATTCTGGTAGAAAAACCTCTCAAAATAATTCCCTCTACCGAAATATCAGAAACACTTTACCATTTTGCGATTTTGTGACCGTAATCATAAGTTTTTATTTTCTTTCGATTTCTAAACTGATTTCTATAAAATAAATTATGGGAAAATTATTTTGAACTATTTAATTATTGATTTCTACAGATTCAATTATGTTTGAGCGAATTTTTGGGAGAAAAAAATTTATTTTCTACCGAAAACACGATTCTTTCCGCAAGATTTCTCCAAAGGTGAATTCGATAACTTAAAATCACAATTTTATTGCATAAACATCATAGGGGGGGGATTTGTACTTGTTTGCATTCTAAACTGATTTTTGATTTGTTTTGATGAAAAATATTGCATGAAATAATATTTCTGCATATTTTTGTGATGATCGAAAAGTTTGGAAAAACAAAGGAATTCAAGGTTTTTGTGTTAGGACTTAGAAATTGAAAAATTTTATTCTTTCATGAATACATGGCTGCTGATTTGTATGAATTGGTGTTCTAATATGATATTTGTTTTGTTTATATGAAAAATAATGACTTGAATCATATGTCTGTTTATCGCTGAAATAAACGAAATGCGCGGAAATCGCGGAAACTCATGATTTTTCACCTAAGTCTTTGAACTTGGAATTTTTTTGTATAAACCCTACCTATGGTTGCCGATTCATGAAGGAATGTGTTCTAAACTGATATTTCAATGATTGAATGAAAAATAATGGGTTAAACAATCTATTTGTATATTTCCGAAATGACCAGAAAATACCGAAAACAAGGAAACTTATGGTTTTGTGCACTATAATGCAAAAGATTGAGTTTTTCTATATTACTAACACCAATAGTGGCCGATTCTTATGGATTTAAGTTCTAAAATAATTTTTGTTATTTACATAAAAAATCTTGGTTCAAACCATGTTTTTACATATTTCTGAAATAGATGGAAAGCACGAAAAGAAGAAGAATTTGGTTTTCACCTTAATGATGCATTTGGCCTACATGAACAATTGTGTCCAAATGTTTATAAATTTTATGTGATGTATCTTGGTGATTGTTGACATGTATGTATTTTTTAATGGATGATGAAATTGCATTTTAGTTGAAGGTATGATCCTAGATAAGCTTAAATGTATTATAGTATACTTAAGGTATACTTAAGGTATCTTAACCTTGTATTTTGGTTAGAATGCAAATGTGATTGAGGAAATTGGAACTAGGAGTTATGATGAATTGATGATGAACATATGATTATGAGTTAATGAAGTAAAAGGGATCATAAGAGTTAAGTATGATGTTTGAAGGATTAATTGTTAAGTTGACATGTATGGAAGTGTAAAGTGAACTAAGATAATTGACAAGTGAATTGATATTGGGGTAATGATAATGTGATGACCTTAAAAAGGTATTGATATGATTGCAATGTGTTTTCATGTAAGCCTATAAAGGCTAAGTATGCAAGACTTTTAAGTCAACGTGATATATGCAAGTGATGAGTACACCTATGAGTGAACTCTAATGTGTATGCTATATGTGTATGGGTAGTTATGGGATAGGAACATCATGAGTAAATAAATACTAAGTATTAAATCAAATATTATGTTAGAGTTTGAGGAGCCTTATAAGTGCAAAGAGGACTACGTGTACTAGGAGCAAAGGAACCCCAAGGTGAGTAAACATCGTATTCATTCTACAAGTGTGAGTAAACGCAATGTTCTTGTAACAAATGTGAACAACATTATGTTGTGCTTTAAGAATGTGATATATTGATATGTGAACCTTTGTGATCTTTGAAACCTAAGTTCTTTCTATTTTAAATATTATTATATGATTTCTTTGCTAAACTTGGGTTGCCAAAGGACATTTGGTCCAAAACTATTTTGTTTATCCAATGAGAACTTTTTGTGATTAACACCCTAACTTGTATTCTTTCTGGAACTACACTTTCATCATTTTATTATTGAAAGCCAAACTACTATTGTTATTGAATTACATGTTATGATTGCCTTATGTGATATTGTTAATTGTGTTTACCATTAGCTCTAGCTATGGTACCTTTACCCTTTATGCAGAATCCTTATGCCGATGCGGGTAATCATCGAAACCTGTGCACATGGTCTTAACCCGATGGATAGGGGTAGTGTATCCACCTCAGCTAGAAGGGGCAATTCTAGCCGTGGAGCTGATCAGCTTCATGCTTTCCATGTGATAGGAGTTGGAATTTGGCAAAGGCCACCTCTCCTCAATGTGTTTCAAGTGAATTGAGCACTAGTCTTCACTCTCTAAGTGTTATAAGTGTGATTTATGCAAACTTGCTAAATTGAACCCTTGCTAAATTATAACCTGATTCATGAGTTATAAACCATGAACTATGTGTATAAGCTATGTGTTTCCTTTCAAAGGAATATGTGATAATGTATGTGCCTATTCATTTACTCATTAAGATCATCTATCTCACCCTTTTTTCTTGTGTGGTTCCAGGTGAGCAAATGTGAGGAGGCAAGGTGATGGCTCAAGCATTCTTCTTCGCTTGGCGAATTCCTTGTCCAAGTTATCAATAATACTATGTTTATGAAGTCTTGTCTTTAGATGCTCCAGGAATATTAATTGATACTTATCAAGATTTATATTATTTTCCTTATGGATTTTATATGTAATGATTTACTTTAAGTCTTCCACAAATTATGGTATTTATCTAAATGTTTTAAATGAGTTAATAAAGAAGGTTCGATAAGATCCTAGGCATGATTGTTATATGTTAATGGGTTCTACAAGCGTGGGTGACCTTATGTCTTCCTATGTTCTAGGACCGTCGTATCTCATAAGGTTGGAATGTGACAAAAAGCCTTTGCCATAAAGCCCAAAACCAAAAGCCTTCATCATAAAGCCTAAAATAAGAAGCCTTCACCATGAAGCCTACTCCCAAAAGGCTTTTATTAATGAAGCCCATGATCTCCTTTAAGGTAAAATCAAACTAAGTCTTTCAAGTGGATTTCCTAACCAGACCTACCCTCCTTAACCAAGACCTTTCCCTATAAGGACTAATCCTCAACCGCAACTTTCAATGGGCAAACTGAGTTGAGCAACCCATGTTGACATTCCCACACCCCTTGTCTTTTAGACATAACCTTCTCTAAATCTAACACCAAAGCTGAACAAATAGCTTTGATCCCAATCTTTCTAATACCAAAGCTGAACAAATAGCTTTGATCCCAATCCTTCTAAGACCAAAGTCGAATAGATAGCTTTGATCCTAATCCTTCTAATACTAAAGCCAAATAGATAACTTTGATCCCAACTTTCCCAGCCAATAAGGTCGAATAGATAGTTTTGACCTTAATCCTCCCAACCACCAAGGCTGAACAGATAGTTTTAACCTTAATCCTCCCAACTACCAAGGCCAAACATATAGTTTTGACCTTAATCCTCCCAACTACCAAAGCCAAACAGATAGCTTTGATCCCAATCTTCCCAAACATCAAAGCCAAACTAATAACTTTGATCATAATCTCCCCAATAGTAGGGCCAAACAGGTGGCCTTACTAAACCAATTTGAATTTCCTAGGTGGACTAAATCTTCAAATCTTAAAGTCTAGGCAGAACAGATAGCCTTGATTAAAATTCACCAGATCATCTTTACCTCCAAACAATTAGGCTGGACATATAGCCTTAATTGAAGATCACCATTCTCACATCCAACGCCAAGGTCAAACCAATAGCCATTGACAAAACCTCATTTATCCTATGGGCCCTCTCCCAAAAAGGTTCATATCTTTATACCATGTTTGTTCTTCTTCATAAGGTTTAGTTTGCACAAAGCATGAATGTCCTCATGCATGATAAGCACAAGCAGATATTGTAAGCCCAGAGTCTGACAAGGTATAGCCCAAGTTTTGACATGGCACAACCTAGAATCTGACGTGCCAAAAGAATATATAAGCCAAAAATCTGATGTTGTAAGAGCACAAGCCCAAAGTTTGACATGGCATCTCTTCCCAGGGTTCACTATCATCAAAATCGCCTTTTGCTTAAAGCCAATTCTGATGAGGGGGCAGCTGTGAACCCTCAAATTTGAACCCTTATGATCTGGTTACAGCTTAACACCTACTAGAAATAGTGCGCTACGCATACGGCGGTCCCGCTAACCGATTAGTGGGCAGGGGTCAAGGGGGCAGCACCCCATTGAAAAATAAATTTCCTGAATCTTTCACCTTCAGTCAACTACTTTTCAGTCACGAACTCATAGAATCAAACCGGGCTCGAATCGAAACTGAAATGGACTAGAAACGGACATAGGTCGAACCAGCCAATCGGTGCGTGCTAGGCATGCTGCCTCTTTGGGTGGCATGCCAGCCATGCCGCCTAATAGGCGGCATGAAATGCATGCCGGTGGTATGGGCAGCATGGTGGTCATGCCACTTGGATCTCCGGCAACTCACCAGTGCCACCCATGCCGCCGGTGAGCTTATAGTGTCATTGGCACCCCCTTCACCAGCTCTATAAATAGAGCCTCCTTCCAGCTCATTTGGGGGAATTCCAAGGTAAAAATTCTCTTTGATATTGATATACTTGTTGCTTTTAAGTTCTGTTTGAAATTTGATACAAAAGAGCTATTGTTTCAATTTCAATTTCAACTTACATTCATTACGCTATTTCACTAATCTTTTGCTTTTAAGATTCAGCTTCCAAGGGTTTCAAATCTAAAGTGGAGCTTAGATCTGGAGTTAAGCTTACCTCGTTCATCCGAAAATCAAGGAAAGCAAAGGTATAATCTTCTTTCCATTTTCAAAATTCTAAACTCAGATCTAGAATTTTCTTTAGATCTAAAACAGAAAAGATCTAAAATTTATTAATTTAAGAATCAGAATTAAATTAATAAACAAACCAACACTTTTTCCAAAACCCCTCCTTCCCAAGAAGGAAGAACTGCGTGGGGTTTGATTCCTATTCAATAGGATACGCAGGCTGCCATTCTGAAAGGCATCAACTCCAAAATCTTTTTATTAACATTTTTTTCCCTTTTACTTTGATTTATTTATATTAATCCTTTATTTTCTATTTCTGTATTAACTCAGTTGAGGAATGTGTGCTTTCCCTAGTACCTATAAGGGCTAGAGGAAAGATCCTCTTTATTTCAATCGTTTTGATCTTGTAATAATTAAGTAGAATTTATTTTGCTTATTTATCTATAATTGTCATTTTATCTTATCATATATATCTGTTTCATGCATCATTATATTCATGTTCATACACACACGAAAATTTCTTTTTAAGAGTTATTTTGCATTTTTAACCAAACTAAAGAAAATCATATTTTCTCAATTGTATAATTACTAAAACCTGATCCCCAAGCCCTCTTTGGTCATTTGTGGATTAGTATATTTTCCATTGGGACAAAATCAAAACATTTTTGGAGTCAATCAATTTGAGTTTTCTTTAATTTTCCCAATTAAAATAAGTAAATTAAAGTGGTGACTCCCTTTCACAATAACAAATCATACAAATCAATTTTTGAACTCACAGTGAGTTCCAATCGTAGAGTTTCTTCTGAAGAGCATTTCGATTCCTCAGCAGATCAGACCGGTGCTCGAGCGAGGCCTCACACCACTGCCTAATGCATACAGCTCTAAAATGTCCTTCACCTTTATTACATCAGAGAAAGAAGCTCTACAAAAGATAAGGGAATCATCTGTAAATAATAAGTGGCTAACAGGAGGGCTATGTCGAGCAACACGAATACCTTGGAGCTCGTTATTATGCTCAGCTTTGATAATAAGATTAGATAGAGCTTCAACACATAATATAAAAAGATATGGAGATAGAGGATCTCCTTGATGGAGGCCCCTGCTTGGTGTTAGATAACCACAAACATTTCCATTGATGTTGAAGGAATAGGTTATTGAAGTAACACATTCCAGCACCCATTGTATTCATTTGCTATTGAAACCCCAGTAATGAAGAATTTTTTCTAAGAAGGACCACTCAAGACGGTCATATGCTTTGCTTAAGTCAAGCTTAATTGTAACATCTTAGCGAGAGCCTCTTCTAGTTTTTAGGGAGTGCATAAGTTCATGGGCAATTAAAATGTTCTCTAAAATTGATCTTCCTTTGAGAAAAGCACTTTGGTTCTCATTGATCAAATGCGGAATAATTTTCTGCAAACGCATAGTGAGGATATTGGAAATAATCTTGTAGAAAACTGAACAAAGGCTTATTGGTCTTAAATGAGCCATGGTTTGAACTTGGGGAGTTTTTGGGATGAGAGCTATAAGAGTATGATTAAAGCTCTTGAGCATTCTCCTATTCCTGAAGAAATCTTTCACAGCCAAGCATACATCATGTTTAATAATATTCTAATAAGCATGAAAAAATTTAGCAGTAAAACCATCATAACCCGGTGCTTTGAAAGGATGAGTTGAAAAAATAGCCTTTTAATTTCCTCATTACACACAGGTTTAGTAAGACAAAAATTCATATGGGATGTTACATTCTTTTGCCAACCTTGTACAATTTCGTCAATTCTAATTGGGTTGGAAGAAGAGAACATTTCAGAAAAATAATTGGAAACAATCTCCTCAATTTGACTATTCTCCTTCTTGAAATTGCCTTCTTTATCTTTAATCCCCAAAATTGCAATTCTCTTATGCCTGGAGATGGTTTGGGCATGAAAGTAGGCAGTATTTTTATCTCCCAATTGTAGCCATAATTATCTTGCCTTTTGTGCCCAAAATAATTCTTCATTCTTTAACTCATTTGCAAGATCATTCTCCAGAAACCTAACACTTTTAAAATCTGCATTAGGATGCTTTTTCTTTTGCTTTAGTTCAACTTTAATTGATCAATTCTTTTTTTGGAGTTGTTTTTCTAATTTTTACTCCAATGGAATAACTTCTGTCGACAGAGCGTCAATTTCATGTGTAATTTAAACATAGGTGTACCCTGCACTTTAGTACTCCAAGCAGCTTGAATAAGATTTTGAACTTCCATATTACCCACCCATCTTGCATCAAAATACAATCTTCTTCTTGGTCTTTGAGAATTCCATACCATATGGAGAAGGATTGGGCAATGATCAGATCCAAAATCATCAAGATGAAAGACTCTAGCTTTATCAAAAAGGAGGTTTCATTCAACTGAAGTAAAGAATCTGTCAAGACGTTCTTTAATATTAGCATCACCAGAATGCCTATTGTCCCAGATATAAATATTACCTTGAAAACCCAGATCAAGCAAATGTAACTGATCAACAAAAAGTTGTAAATGACTACCTTTAGCAGAAACAATAGCATTTCCTCCCAATTTTTCAGTGTAGTGCAAAAAAGCATTAAAATCACCTCCAATGGCCACATGAGTAGGATCTCTGTATTGGAGATGTTGTAAAGATACCAATTGATCCTTGAAGATGTCCTCATCATTGCCGAGGTAAACCTTAACAAAATCCCAATTCATTCCTACTTTTTTATCAAAGATGAAAGTGTGAATGAAAAAGGATTATGATGACAAAATCTGAATATCAATAGATTCATCCCAGCCCAAAGCAAGACCTGCACTTCTTCTCAAAGGATCAACACAAAAAGATTTACTCCAACCCTTTTTCCTGAGAATACGCTGCACCTTTTTGCTATAATTTTTGGTTTCAGAAAGAAAAACTAGGCTTAGGGAATGAGAATTTTTAATCTCTTTAAGGTGGAGAATTATCAGGGGGTTCCCCATACCCTGACAATTCTAGCATAAAATCCTCATTGGTTCGATTGGGGCCACTTAGGGCTGGCCTCCTCTACCCCAGACTTGTTCACTTCCAAAACTATTCCACAAAATTTCTTTGCATCCACCTCTTCACTATCAGGTGTGTAGTTTCTATCTTGCTTAGCTTGGATATTACTGATGGCACATTCTTGTGGTCGAAAAGAAGAAGGAGTACATTCTTTGGCAATTTTCTTCCATTTATACTTTGCCACTTTTTCTCCAGCTGATTTTGCTTTAAAAATGATTGTTGTAAAGTCCCCATCCTTACGTTGAGTCTGAATTTAGTTGCACATTGAGCGAGTAGAAGAGTCTTAGTTAACAATATCTTTGGCTTTAGTTAAGTTACAAAGCTTTTGGGTTTCTTTGGCAATGATGAGGCCATGATTTGAAAATGGGCTAATGGGATTTAAGTGGGGTTAGGTCTAATGATTTGGGGTTGTTTGTTGGTTTAAGTAAGGGTGGGTTGGGTTATTTTGAGTTGGGATTAGATTAGGAAAGATATAAAGTAATTCTTTATGACTTGGTGGCCCATTATCTATAACCAAACCAAAATCAGGATCTGGTTCCTTTAGTTGGGAACTATTTTCAAAAGCCTTCTTCTCCTCTTCCACTTTAGGGCTCACTTCTTCCAAAGGTATGAAATTTCCTATTGTCTCTTTATTCATCTAGAACTTGCCATCCTTTTTGCTAATATCTAGCTGTTGGATTTGTACTCCAATGTCAGGAAATATAGTTTTTCTCAAGCTCCCCAATCTCTTGATTTATTGGCTAAAGAAGTTGTACTTTAGAGGGTATTTTTGTTAGCCTCAGATTTCTCTATTCGGACTTTGTGCCCATTTGTTTTCTCTGTGATTCGGTGACAGTGCGCTACTGATGAAAATCTGGTAATTATTCACCACTTTCTCTTGGCACTTCCTTATTGTTGGCTTGAGATGATAATTTGTTTCTTAATGGTGGAATGAAAAGCCAAGGACAATATTTGGTCTTTTGAATGAGCCTTTGTCCTAATTTTCTCATCATCCATCTTCCTTTTACAAAAGTGAATAAGATGTCCAACAACTCCACAGTAGTAGCAAATATCAGGTAGTTTTTCATATTTGAAATTGATCCACATCTATCCACCTAATTTTTGCTTATAATTGAACCAATTGGAAGTGGCTTTTTAACAAAGACTTCCACTCTGATTTAAAAAAACTTCCTCCAACAAACGCCTTCATCTAAGCTCATATCAATATCATTAAGTTTAGCAAATAATTTTCCAATTCAAACCGCATTCTCTTTGTGTATTTGGTTAGGTGGGAGGCCATGTACTTGCACCCAAAAAATGGTTGTGCTAAAGTCTATATCTTCAACAATACAATTGGGTGTCCAATCTTTGAGAATCTAATGCTAATTATGAATTGACCATGGCCTATTCTGCATCACAGTTACCATGTTTGATTTGTTATCAAACTGAAATGAAAAGATATTTTCATCAACTTTGGTAACTTGGACGTTTTCGTTGATTTTCTAGGCATTTTGCATGATGGCGAGCACTGTAGGAGCACTAAATTTTCTTATAGACACAATTTTACCAATGAGAACATTATCAAGTTGGACTTGAGTTTCATCTTTTTCAAAAAGTTCAATAATTGGCTCAACCAGATGATCTTCCTTGACAGTAGATTCTTTGACAACTAGAGCAGTACTCTCTCCTTCTATGGATAGACAAGAACTATAAGAAGAGAGGGTAGGAGAAACAACAAAGCAAGGAAGATAAGGGTAGAGGGATAAGGAAAAATAACTCCAATTAAGCAAGAGCACACTTCAAAGAAGCAAAAGAAAACTCACAGGGAGCAGTTTGCAATCATCAATCATCCATAATATAAAAATCAAATCTTGAAAAAACAATTGCCAACATCATTCAGATTAATTATAAAACTAATAAGATAGAATAGTAATTAAATCCATCTTTCTAAAGTCCTAAAAGCAAAATAAATTTAAAAGAAGCTGAGGAAGTGTTCAGTGCATGAGTAAGGTATGTGAACACCAGCACCACAAGTATCCTTGGAAAATACAGAGCACGAACGGGGAAAAGGAAAATTTGCTTTTAAGATTATTTTGGCTTCTAATGGTAAGAAAGAGAAAATTTAAGATGATTTTGACTTCTAATGGCAAAAAAGAAAATTCTAAGGGAAAATTTTAAGCTATTAGTCTTAAAATTTTTATGTATGAATAGTTCATGATCTTTATTTAGGCTTTTTTTCATATTTAACAAAATATATATATATATATAACAATGGTAGATTTTAGGAAAATTTAAGAGAAAACAAAGGGTATTGTAGTCTTTTCATTGCACTAAACAGTAAAAATGGATAGAAGGACTAAACAGTTAACGAATGCAAAATATAAGGTAGAGATTAAAGGAAGGAGAAATACAAATACAAATAATCAATCATCACAACAGAAAAAATCAAATCTTAAAAAAACAATTGCCAATATTATCCACAATAGGTAACAAATTCCTCTTCAACTATGAACTGTTAATTTTGCACCCTCATCATCTAGCCGCAACTTGACATCTGCTAAGTTTAATACGGTTTGCAAAACCGTTACAACAGTCCTGCTAGTCGGTTAGTTGGCGAGGATTCAAGGGCAGAGCCCCTAAAAGAATTTTTTTTTTAGCCTTTAATTATATTGCCACCAGACATCCAAATTTTCTAAACTCCATACCAATCAATCTTTAAAAAAAAAAAAAAAAAGGGAGCCACCACATGCCATATCAAAGCTGTGTGGCACCACATACCCCATTTGCGGCATGCCTCACATGTCTGACGTGACGCCGCACAGAGCGCTACAGCCTTCTGACGCTAGTGGGCCCCTCCTGCACAGAAAATAACCCTTTTACCCCCTTCAGTCCAATTTTCATCCCTTTCAAGCCCTACCCCTCATTGTCTTTTCACATTTTTACTACCTAAATTACCCTCAACCTTATTTGCCTATAAATAGGCCCCCCCATTTCCTCATTTCTCTTCGCCTCTTGAATTTCAGTAGATTGCTATCCTCAAATTCCTCTCTTCTTCTCCCTCCAATCACTCTCTAATTAACTAATTAATTTTTTTAATTAATTAATTAACTCACCCTAACTAAGTTAATTAATCTTTTTAATTAAGTAAAATTCTTTTTTAATTAATCACTCAATTAATTAATTAATTAATTAATCTTTTTAATTAATTAATTAATTACTCTTTTTTTAAAAAATCATTCTTTTTTCAAAAATCAAATTAATCATTTTTCTTAATCCACCCTTCATCCAAATTAATTAATTAATCCATCAATCCATCCATTTCACCACATTAATTAGTTAATTAATCACTTTAATTAATTAATTAATTAATCTCCCAATCAATCTAATCATTTGGTCTCGATAAAACGGAATTTTGGTCTAGTAAAACTCTCTGCCCATCAAAAGCAAAAGTGTAACAACCCACATTTACCCTAGGAATTTTTGTGATAAATTATTTGTATTTAGGGTTATTGTGACAAATTGTGTGATTTTATGAAAATTCATGTGTGATGTGATTTATGAGTATGTGGCACGTTAAATTAATTTTAATGTGCCTAATATGAATTATTATTATAAAATAAATAATTTGAATAAAATGCATTAGCATAAAATAATTTATTTTTTGTAAAATAAATTTTCATGTAAAAAGGCGATTTTTAAGCATAAAATAATTTTATGAGTATTTTTAAAATATTTTAAATAAATATTTTTGGAAAATTTTAATGAAAATAATAAGAAAAATATTGTATTTTTAATTACCCATAATCAGCCCTAAATTAATTAAAAAGCCCAAATATCCAAAAGCCCACTACACTAAAACACTCCTAATTTAACTCATTAAGGGCAAACTTGGAAATTGCACCCCAAACCCTAATATATAATGAAAATTTCGGCCAGTACTCTCATTCCAGCAGCCATCACTCCATTTTTCTGTATCATGGCAGAAAAATTCTCTCAAAATATTTATCTCAATCGAAATTAAGAAAACACCTTTCAGTTTTGCGATTTCTTGACCGTAATCGTAAGTTTTTCTTCTCTTTCAATTTCTAAACTGATTTCTATGAAATAAATTATGGAAAAATTATTTTGAACTGGTTGATTACTGATTTTTATAGATTTAATTCTGTTTGGGTGAGTTTTTGGGAGAGAAAATCTAATTTCTACTGAAAACACAAATCTTTCCGCAAGATTTCTCCAAAGGTGAATTCTATAACTTAAAATCACAATTTTTATGCATAAACATCACTAGAGGGGGGCGATTTGTGCATTATTGTTTTCTAAACTGATTTTTGATTTTTTTGGATGAAAAATATTGGATCAAATAATATTTCTGTGATGACTGCAAAGTTTTGAAAAATAAAGGAATTCAAGGTTTTTGTACTAAAACTTAGAAGTTGGAAAATTCTATTATTATTTCAACATGTGGCTGCCGATTTGTATATGATTGGATTGTAAACTAATATTTGTTCTATTTGGATGAGAAAGAATGATTTAAATCATGCGTTTGTATATTATGTAATGAGCGGAAAGCGCGAAACCTCATGATTTTCACCCTAAACCTTGAAATTTGGATTTTTCTTGCATAATTACTATATATGGCTGCTGAATCATGTATGGACATGTTCTAAACTGATATTTTCTATGATTGAATAAAAAATAATAGTTTAAACAACCTATTTACATATTTCTGAAATGACCGAAAAATACCGAAAACAAGAAAACTCATGGTTTTGTACCCTATAACCCAAAAGTTGAATTTTTATGTATGAACAATACTAAATGTGGCTGATTCACATGAATTAATACTTTAAAATGATTTTTGTTATGTTTACATGAAAAATCTTGGTTTAAACCATGTTTTTACATATTACTGAAACAGACGGAAAGTGCGAAAAGAAAGAGAATTTAGTTTTTCCTTTTGGTAATGTATTTGGCCTACATTAATATTTTTATCCCAATGTCTATAATTTTTATGTGATGTGTTTTGATGCTTATTGACATGTATGTATGTATAATAAATGATAAAATTGCAAGTTAGTTGAAGGTATGACCTTAGATAAGCTTAAAGGCATTTTGGTATACTTAAGGTATACTTAAGGTATCTTAACCTTATATTGTGATTAGAATGTAAATGTGATTGGAAAATTTGGAACTAGATGTTATGATGACTTGATGATGAACACATGGTTTTGAGTTGATGAAGTGACAATTGAATAAAAAGGATCATAAGAGTTAAGCATGACACTTGAAAGGTTAATCGTTAAGTTGACGTGCATGGAAGTGTAAAGTGTTTTAAGATGATTGTTAAAGTAAATTGATATTGAGGTAATAATATTGTAATGTCCTTAGAAAGGTATTGACATGATTGTAATGTGTTTTCATGTGAGCCTACAAGGCCTAAGTATGCAAGACTTTTAAAGTCAACGGGTTATGTGCAAGTGATGAGTGCACCGATATGTGGACTCTAAGTGTATGTGTATGCTATATGTGCATGGGTAGTTATAGGATAGGAGCATCATGAGTTAATAAATATGAAGTATTAAACTGAATATTATGTTAGAGTTTGAGGAGCTTTAAAAGTGCAAAGGGACTACGTATATTAAGAGTAAAGGAACCCAAAGGTCAGTAAACATTATGTTTCAAATTACAAGTGCAAGCTATTATGATATGTGTACCTTTGAAATTCTTGAAACCCAAGTTCGCTTCCATTTTTAAATTGACTATGTGATTTCTTGTTAAGTTTGGGTTGCCAAAGGACATTTGGTCCAAAACCATTTTTGACTATCTAGTGATAATACCTTTATGATTGTTACCCCATCATATATTCTTTCTAAAACTACACTATTCTTATATCTTTTGTTCAAAATAATAAACTGCTATTAGTATTGGGATACATGTTATTGATGGCTTAAATGTTATTGTTATATATATATGATTACCATAAGCTCTTACTATGGTACTTTTAACCCTTTTTTTATGCAGAAATCCTCGTATCGATGCGAGTAATCATCAGTTATGTGCTCCTTGTACTGATGCGAGTAATCATTGGCTATGTGATCCTCGTATCGATGCGAGTAATTATCGGCTATATGTTCGAGTGATTATGGCAATAGCCTTCACTCTATGTGTTATGTGTTCGAGTGATTATGGCAATAGCCTTCACTCTATATGTTCGAGTGATTATGGCAGTAGCCTTCACTCTATGTGTTATAAGTGTGATTTCTGTGAACCTTTCTAAATTGCAAACTATGAATCATGAACTATAAGTTATGATCTATGAGCCTTTTCTAAGGGATATGTGTTATTGTACAATCCCTATTGTTTACTCATTGAAATCATCTATCTCACCATTTTTCCTTGTGTGGTTCCAGGTGAGCATTATGAGGAGGCAAGGTGATGGCTCAAGCATCCTACTTCGCTTGGGGAATTCCTTATCCAAGAAAATTAGTTTAATATGTCATGAAGAGTTATCCTTAGATGCTCCGGGAATATTCATTTTTGGATGGTTATTTTGAAATGTTATCCTTTGAGGTTTTAATTGAATTCTAAATATTATTTCCTTATGAATTATGTTTAAAGTATATTTTAATTATGCTTCCGCAACTTAAGGTTTTCAAAAAAAAAAGGGTTTATTTAAGTTAATGTAAGAGGTTTTTTTGGTATGATCCTAGGCAGTATATATATAAGTATAAGTGGGTTCTACGGACGTGGGTGACCTTATGTCTCTCTATGTTCTAGGACCGTCATGTCTCCAAAGTTGGGATGTGACAAAAAGTATCAGCCTTTTTTCTCACTCTCAACACACCCAAACCAAAATCAATATGATCAACTCTTAAACCCCTCCACTTAATCGTGGAATGAACTACGTGGGTTTTGATCCTCATTCAATGGGATACGTAGGCACGTTTGGAATCTAAATCCAAATCTCAAATTCAAATCCCAATCAATCTCTTTTCCCCTTTTAATTAATGTAATTTATGAATGTTTTATTTTAATTTTTGCACTTATACCATACTCACGCATTAATCATAATATTGTCATATAATATTGTCATCTATGAAATTAATTTTTCAAAGTCAAATTAAACTTAAGAGCCAAATTTAGATCATTTAACCCAAACCTAGTCCTCGAGCTCAACTTAGTTCGAAGACTAGTGATTTTTATCCTTGAGTAAATTAATTGCAAAACTAATAAATTGGAGTCAATTTGGGTTTTTCTTTAATGTTTTCCCAACTAAATAAAATTAAGGTGGCAACTCCTAAAAATCATTTTGAAAATCAACCAATTCGAACCCGAGGGTTCCATTGTGAGCCTAAACCCAAATGAGCATCCTAATTCCTTCTAACAGACCGGGTCAATATTCGGGTGAGACCTCACATCAACATACCGATTAATTATAATACTAGTAAGATAAAATAATAATTAAATCCATCTTTCTAAAGTCCTAAAAGCAAAATAAATTCAAAAGAAACTGAGAAAGTGTCCAGTGCATGAGTAAGGTATATGAACACCAACAGCACAAGTATCCTTGGAAAATGTAGAGCATGAAAGGAGAAAAGTAAAAATTGCTTTTAAGATTATTTTGGCTTCTAATGGTAAGAAAGAGAAAATTTAAGATGATTTTGACTTCTAATGGCAAAAAAAGAAAATTCTAAGGCAAAATTTTAAGCTATTGATCTTAAAATTTTTATGTATGAATAGTTCATGGTCTTGATTTAGGCTTTTTTTTTCATATTTGACAAAAAATATATATATATAAAAATGGCAGATTTTAGGAAAATTTAAGAGGAGACAAAGAGTATTGTAGTATTTTCATTACATTTAATGATAAAAAAGGACTGAAGGACCAAAAAGTTAACGGATTCAAAATATAAGGTAAAGATTAAAGGAAGGAGAAATACAAATACAAATAATCAATCACCTACAACATAAAAAATCAAATCTTGAAAAAACAATTGCCAATATTATCCACAAGAGGTAACGAATTCCTCTTCAACATACTGATTAATTATAATACTACACTACCAGAAACACACTATTTACTGATATAATTTATCGATGAATAGCTTTCCGTCAGTAAATACTGACCGAATACTGCAAATAGCTGTGTTCAAATATTTTAACATTTACTGACAGTTTACTAATGGAAATAAAATATTACTAATAAATTGCTAACGAATACTGCAAAATGTATTATTGATGGTTTACTGAGCAATTACAGATGAACATGAAAAGGAGCAATTTTTTTAGCGGTGATTAATGAATTTACTGATGGATTACTGATGAAATGTCACGTGGCAGTAGGCTTTCTATTGGTAATCTGTCAGTAATTAGCTACCATTTGATAATTTTTATTGACAAATTACGGACTGCACTGAAAAATGTGGCAGGCTTTTTACCACCTTTAGTCATTTACTGACAGATTTTTTTAATCCACGTAGTTAAATCCATCAGTAATCCATCAATAATGCTAAAATATAATCTGTTCATCTACCCTTTCTTTCTTTCTTCACTTTCTTCTTCTTCTTTTTGAGCCTCATCTCTTGTTCTCTATCAAGAGCTTGCTATGGTGCTCTCCCATTTTCTGGCCTCCATTCTTCCTTTACCGGCAATTTTTTCCATTCTAGCGGTATGGATTGATTTAATTTTGTTTATTTTTATTGAATTTAAGTTTTGATTGAATTTTATTTATTAAGATTTTGTTGAAATTTAATTTTGTTTTTTGTTAATTTTAGTGTGTATTTTAGTGCGTGTGTGTGTATATATATAATTATGTATATATATAGTGATTTGTATATACACTGTGTGTGCAAATATATACAAAAAATTTCATTATGTTAATTAAATATATTTATATTGATATGAATATAAATGCTAATAGATTCTTTTGAGAGATTTAATATTTTTAAGCTTAATAAATTTTTTATAAATTTATGATAGTATTAAATATGGTGAAATTATTTAGTAAATTATTTTAGTAATTATTTTATTTAGGTTTTATTAATAGAATTTTAATTTTGTTTAAGATAATTTATGTCTGGGGCAGCAATAGAAGCCGTATTAGCGAGTCAAAAGGTTCGTAATATAATTTAATTTATTTATAATAATATATAATATAATAATTTATGTATAATTTATAATTTGTTATGTTGTTAATTTGATGTTTATTTGTAAATGTATATGAAAAATATAAATATTGTGATGTGAATTTGTAATTTGTGGTTAATTTGTATTTTGCTATGTAATTTTTAATTATACTATTAAGTTAATGTGAATTTGTAAAGGTATATGTATGGACATAATTTTGTTTTATTTAAGTTAATCCATTAATAAATTGATAAAATGAACCATAAATTTATGTTTAATTATACCATAAAAAGTGAAATTTATACTGCATGAATTTCATAAAATATCAAAAATATACTTCACATTAAAAAATGTAAAAATATCCAACAAATATGCTACTGAAAATTGAAATCTAAATGCATTTTATAAAATACAAAAAAATCAGAATTTTATTAGTTAGGAGTAAAAATAATTTGGGAAAAATATAAAGAAAACATTACAATTTAAATATGCCTTTAAAAATGAAATTTTAAATGCATTTTATAAAATGTAAAAAAGAAATGACAAATATCCTCTTAGAGGAAAAAATAGCTTAAAAAATATAATAATGCATAAACGGCTTAATTATGCTAACAAATAATTAAAATATGAATATTCACAAAAAAAATATGAAATAGCATATAATAATGCTAAAAATAATTTAAAACACAACATTAATAAAAATTAAGAATTGCAAGAGCAATGAATATAGAAAATGTAAAGTTATAAGAAAATATTAAATTATAAATGAAAATCAAAATTAAAATGATTAAGAAAAATCTTAATTAAAATTTTATTTAAATGATATAAAAAAATGACTAATACAATATTAATATCTTTATTATTAAGTAATAATAATATATAAAATTGCGTTACGGTTAAAAATGGAAAAAAATTATAATGCATTTAAAAATTTGTAGGGTATTCAATAAATTTTACATTTATCCCGTGAATTTATTTTATCAATTTTTATTATATGTTCTAATGTTGTGATGTTGCAATTGTTATTTGAAAAAAAAATTTATACTATTTTGTTAATGGAAACATATAAATGATTTTAACTTTTAAAAAAATTTCTTTTTTCTAAATTGTGTAAATAAATATTATTTTTATATTTACAATATTACGTTATATTTGAATAAGTCATTTATAACTTGTGTATTAATTTACTTATTTATTTATTTATTTACATTGTTATTCTGCAATTACGTCATATCAATTTATCATAATTTATTTTTTTTAATTTTTATTTACCATTAAAGAATTAACGAATTTATTAAAATTAATGAATTATATAGATGTTGACTCTGAAACGTGTACTGACTCCTAGAGATATACTTAGTAGCAGTACATCGACATCTTGAAAATGGCGTCGCTTGTAGGGAAGGCATGCTACCACTAGTGGTCTTCCTACCATCAGTGCATCACTTCTCACTATTTTTTCTTCTTTACCATCTATCTTTCCTTCTATACCTCCCATATTCACCTTTTCGATCATCATCACACAAATCTTTTTATCCTCTCCTCCTCCCACGTCTACTGCTCCACCCATCGATCCTATATCTTCATCACCTTCCACTATTCTTTCTTCCATTATGCCTCCATCTACTATGCCTTCTTCTGTTTCATCCACTGTTCCTTCTTCTGTTACCCCTCTTGTTCCTTCTTCCGTTACCTCTCCATCCACTATTCCTTCTTCAATTACCCCTCCATCCATTGTTCCTTCGCCTATTACTCCTTCATTTACCCATCCTTCATTTTCTACACCTAGCACTAGTACCTTTGCAGCTGTTCCTACCACTATAGCAGGTCCATCCATAGCCCCATCATTCCTGTCATCGGATTTGAGGTATAGGCAGTATCTCACATTGGATAGAGATGTGTAAGTATTATATTTCTTAATTTATATTCTCTTGCTTTTTGTTTAACTAATATTTAATTGATTTAATTGCAGGAGGTATCCGTTTGAATCGGTGTGGACAATTACAAGATATTCAGGAATCAGCTGAGATATGAAGGCACGCGTTGGAAATCAATGACTCAGAAGACAAAAGAATTATACTAGAAGGAGTTTTAGGTAATGAATAACTTATTATATAGAATTCGAAATTACATACACATACACACACATGTATAATAGTATATTAGATATAATAAATAATATAATATATATAATAGAAATATATAGGATATATATGTATTCTAAAAATTCCTAAAATATAGAATAATAAATAGATAAAATAATAAATAATAAAATATATGTTATATATAATACTATATAATAACATAATAAGTATAATAAATATAATTAAATATAATAATATATAATAAACTATAATAATATATAATAAAATATAATAATTTATTAGTAGTATGTATTAAATAAATACATACTATTAATAAATTAATTTTAAATTTTATTTATTAATTATTATTTATATACTATATTAGACCTAAAAAAGATAATGAAGAGCTATTTGGTCCTGAAATACTATATTTAGGTGCCATAGGAAGACTTATATATCTTACAAATTGCGCTAGGCCTGATATTGCATTTGTAAAAAAAAATTCCTAGCTAGATATAGCTCTATATCTATCAAAAGACATAAGAGTAGTGTAAAAAGACTTACTATGTTATCTTTGACATAAGAGTAGTGTAGTTCACTCATCCAAGTTGACCATTTGATTAACCTAAAACAAAGATGATGACGAACTCAGAATATAAAGCAGCTCAGTACTATATTCTTCTCAATTGACCTAAAGTAGCAGAATATGTTGAGTAAGTTAAATTATATAACTTTTACATAGTGTAATTATCAATGACTGTTTAGATTGTTTAATTTATACTCATTCATTTTCTATTTCATGAAGCATATATATTGAAATGTTGAAGCAAAATATCCCAAATATTTCAACAGATGATATAGACATGATGTTGGAGATAGAATTTTCTAGATAGTTCAAGTCATATGTGAGTAAAAAGTCATATCTTTTGTAGATTTGATATTTTAATTTTCACATGCTAAAGATGATTTGGTTTAATTTTTTTTCAACATATAGGCTAATGATACTATAAATAGTATCACAAATCAATTCATTGTTGATCTTGTTAAGGGTCCATCATAGTCTATCATGATGTATCTTATTTATTTTATAAATGAATACAAGATTCACATAGAAAAATATAGTTTTGATAGATTATTGATCAATAGCGAGGTCTATGTAAGGGGTTTGAACTATAGCGAGAATGCATATAACTACAATGGTTAATTAGTTGAGGTAATACAACTAGAATATCCTGCACTTTCGATTAAGAGAATAGTGTTATTCAAATGTGAATGGTTTGATCTAACGCCAAATTTGGGAATGAAAGTTCTTGAGCATTATAATCTTATTGAAATCAACCACAGGTGAAGATTTAGTAAATACGAACCATTTACATTACTGATGCAAGCTTGTAAGGTGTATTACATTCCTTATCCCTCTCTACACGAGATAAAGCCGATTAGTGGGCGGTGTATAAAGTTAAAGTTCGATCAGTTATAATCTTGTTAGGTGTATTACATTCCTTATCCCTCTCTATAATGAGATAAAACTGATTAGTGGGCAGTGTGTAAGGTTAAAGTTAGATCAGTTGTAGAGATTAAAAATGGGTCACTTATTAAGACATCATTTGAAGATGCATTCCAAGAAGATGATGTTAATTTGCATTGCATCAAAATTAATGAGGATGAGCCACCTGAATCTTTAAATGATCCCAATGATTCATTTGTTGATCTCGATGAAGAAGATAATGATTTAAATGATGAATCTAAATTTGAATCAAAATATGAATCAACGGATGATATTATTGATGAAAATGATGTAAAAGAAATTGATTCAAAATAATTGTAATTTTCTACTTAATGTGTGTATTTGAATACTTAAAATTAAATAAAGATATTTTTTTATTTTTTTTATTTTAATATCTTTGTTGTTACTCCTATAATTTAATTTGTGATTACATATAATATATCCATTTCAAAATGTTTATACCATAAATAATAGATGTCGAGATGTGTGTTGGGTACTGGAGATGATGTTACTAGAGGAGGTCGGGGTCGTGGACAAGTATTGTTCGTGGTCGGAGTACACTCCAACAGGTCGACTACCTATATATCAACCTCCACCTCTATCCACTTCTACTGCACCTCCACCCTTTACTACTTTTACACCTACATTTTCTACCATTCATATACCTATACTTCCTACCAACACCACACCATTCGTACAGCCTACCATTGATTCCCTCTCCCTCATAATCTTCCCTTTTTCTTCTACTACTCTTCCTTCATTTTTTATTGTCACACCTTCTTTCACTAGCCACCTTCTTCCATTGTCCCACCTTCTTCCACCAGACCTTCTTCTTTTGATTGTAGACCACATTCTTCTAGTCCCTCTACATCCAGACCTGCTGCTAAGGCTGATGCTAATAGGGTATACTATTATCCTAATCACAAATATCCTGTTTATTTGGAGGATGGCTGGTATGCATATCAAATCTTTCTTATTTTCACTTCTTATATGATTTTATTACTTATAATATTTGTAACTAACATTTAATGTTTTTGCAGTATATGATCAATTGGTATGGCGAGGAAGATAACAAAGATATTTAAGACCAGATAGCATCCAGCTGGTGTTCACATAAAAGAAAGTGCCAAATGAGACCAAGGAATACTATTGATAAGAATTCAAGGTATGTAAATAACATTTAACAAAAAGTATACAACCCTATTGGTAAGATATTTAAGGTATGTCATCACCCGAACCCAAGGACACGTGATCGACACTAGGACAGGGGTGATACACGTGGCTACCAGTACCCATAGTAAACCTTATAACTTATTAAATGA